>BJBW01009706.1:8633-32856 GCA_004320125.1 Scolopax mira | reverse complement strand
GGGTCCCTCTGTCCCCACCCCCCCCCCCCCCCATCAGCCACCTCCCGCCTGTGGTGGAGCGGAGCAGCCCCGGGTCCTGGCAGCGGGACGTGCCAGCCCAGGCCAGCTCCACCACGGCCACTGTCCCGAGGGACTTCCCAGGAAACGTCCCCTCCAGCGGGGTCTGGCACCAAGGATGGACCCCCCAACATCCGCCTTTTCCCGGTGGCCGGTCACTGGGAAGGAGCAGAGCCACCCCCTGGCCCCCGTGGCCACCCGCTCCCGTTCTCCACTTGGCTCCTGGGGGTCCTTCTTGTTGTGTTCCCCCCGCCATGAGGGGGCACACAGTCACATCCTGCCCCCCCAGGCCTGGTGCAGAGGAGCCACTGCCAGCAGGACCTGGCCATGGACCCCCAGGTGGCCTCCCCGATGTCACCCCCTCACCAGGGGAGGTGACACGGCCTGAGCTGGCCACAGTGGCCCTGATGCCAGGTCTGCGTGAGGTCAGGGAGAAGCATCCATCCCCAGCGAGGCGTGACACCCCCCACACACACTCCTGGGGTGCATGGGGGGGGCTCAAAGAGAGCCCCCAAAGCCCAGCCCCATCCTGGGGACACCTTTCCCACGGGGGTCCCCGAGAAGCAGGGTGTCACCACGCACCCAACCAGCCGAGGTTCCCTCCCTCCTCCCTCTTTGTCTCCCCCGGCCCCACCCCAGCACCCAGACCCCCCCCAGTTTGCAGCACCCCCACCCCGGGGGGACACCCAGCTCCTCCGTCCCAACATGCAGGGACAGGATGGCACATGTCACCCCCAGCGGGGCGTCCCCCGAGCTGCCACCACCTCCCCACACCCCATTCCATAACCAGCCACCCGAAAAATCACCCTCCTGCCTCCCGCCCCCCCCTTCTTCCTTCCCCCCCCCGCCCCCCCACTGCCAGCCCTGCCCAGTTTAGCAGAGAAAATCCATCACGCTTCAAACAACACCCCCCCCCCCCAACACTTCCACCCCCGCCCCGACCCAAATCCCGGCAGCCGGAGAAGCAGCGCTTGAAGGGGGGGGACACGAGGGGATGAGCAGGGGGGGACACACGGGGGACGAGCCCCCCCCGCCCGCCGCTCCCTGCGGAGCCGCTTCCTCGGCGCAGACAAAGGGAGCGGGGAAAAGGGGGGGGGGAATCTCAGCCGGGGGGGGGATTTAACCTAAATCCCCCCCGAATGAAACCGAAGAAAAGCCAAAAAGCGGGGCGGGGGGGGGACACACGCCACGGTGGTGGCGGTCGCACGGTCACAGCAGGACCCTGCCCGGCCCCGGGGCTGGGGACAGCGGGCGTGGGGTGCCCCATCGGGGCGCGGGGGGGGATTCTCACGCAAACCTCCCCGACCGCGGCACAGCCCCGATGCTCAGCACCCTCCCGGTCCCCCGGTAGACACCTCCCGGTCCCCCGGTAGACACCTCCCGGTCCCGGGCTCCTCTTTCCCCCCCGCCCCCCCTCGGCAGCCACCGCGGCGCGAAGCCATTTTGAGCCGGTGGTGGCGAGACGAAAGGGTTACGACCCCAACCCCTCCTCCCCCTGCCCACCAGAGGGGCTGGCGGGGCGGGGGGGGGACGGATAAAAAGGGCAAGGACTTGGGGGGGGGGGGGGGGGGGGGGGGGGGGGGCGGGGGAAGGGGGGGGGGGGGGGGGGGGGGGGGGGGGGGGGGGGAATAAGGAGGGGGACCAGGACTTACACGCTCATCCCACATCAGGGAGGGGCTGAAATCCCACTGGGAAACGGGGTACCCCCGGGGACCCCTCTCTTCGGGCATTCCCGGCTGTTGCGGCCCATGGCAACCGGGGCTGGAGGGCAAGTGGCCGGGATGCTGCCCAGGTTGCCGGCGGGCACATGCCAACCTGCTGCCTCTCCCGGCCTAAAAAACCACCAGGGCTCCTCCGAAGAGCGTGGCCGCCAATCAGGGCGGTGGGGAAGGCGTGCGGGATTGGGGGGGGGGGGGAGGCTCCTCTGCATTGCAGCTGGATGTGTGCGAGGAGGGGAGGGGGTGCTGGGTGGGGGGATTTATTTTTTATTTTTTTTCCAGTGGGAAAAGGCAGCCCTGAAACACACCGGGAGGAAAAGGGGGGATGCGGGGGAGGAAGGATGCGGTACCCGGGATGGGGATGGCAGCCCGTCACGTGCGACCCCCACCCGCTCCGGTGGGGTGGATGTGCGGGGTCCAAGGAGGGGGGGGGCTGCTGAAGGTGAGGGTGTGTGCTCGCCCACGTTGTACACACCCCCCCACACACACCCCCACACACACATCCTGCGTGTTTTTTCCAGCCACAGCCCATCCCCAGCCTGGGGAGGGGGGGTCGCAAGCATAGGGCCCCCAACGTGCAGCAAAACCTCGCTGCGTGCTGGGGACATGTCATGCCCAAAGCCTTGTCCCCCCCGCAGCTCCAGACCCTCCTGCCCCGAGGGGGGGGGGGAAAAGAGGGGAGGGGGGGGCACAGGCATTAAATCCTACGCTCAGATCTAGGCCAAGCCCAAAGGTGGCGAAAAAAATGAAGCAAAGCCCAGGGGTGCAGGGGCTTGGTGGGGAGGGAGAAACTGGACCCCTCTCCTGGGGTGGGGGGAGATGTTCAGAGAGAGAATCACACACATCCCACCCCCCCCTGCCCCCAGTCCAATTCACACAGACCCATGGCACAGGGCGACCAAGAGCACCCGTGGGTCTGGGTGGGCACCAGGGAGGGACATCGCAGCCCGGCCTGGGCACGGTGGCCAGGGTGGCTTCTGGAAGCATTGGCTGGTGAATAACGGGACGGGGAGACAGAGGAAAGACCAACAGACACAACCACATCCGAGCCCCCCACCCCCGGGCTTTTTCCACACCCTCCGGCGGCTCCAGCCCCATCCCCAAGCAGAAACCCCCTCCCCAAATCCCGCTGCTCCCAGCGAGCGGGGCAAGACACACCTCGGGCTGTGACAAAAACCTGTGGCAGAGTGGGGACCGTCCCCTCCTGGCCACCCGTCCCCCCCGTGTGGAGCGAGGGGCCGGAAACCATCCCCTGGGCAAGGGTGAGCACCCATGGGTGCCCACGCAGGGAGCCCACGCACATGCCACAGCCAGTGGGCGCACTGGTGTCAGTGGGGCAGGGCTGGGACACTGGGGACCAGGGTGGCCACCCCGGCAGCGGGGAGGCGTTGGTGTGGGGGGGTCCTGGGTGAAGCAGGTGGGTGATGCTGGGGGTCCCAGTTTGGTGCTGTGGGGGGCAGCTGGTAGATGGTGCTGGGGTGGGGCAGGTGGGTGACGGGGGGCGGTGCTGGGGAAGCAGGTGGGTGATGGGGGGGCTCGGAGGGGGGGGTGATGGCAGGGCAGAGCCTGGGGAAGGTGGGTGGGGACCCAGGGAGGCAAAAGAGGGTCCCCGAGCAGCAGGTGGGGGAAGACGGGGGACGGCGGGTGAGGTCCCCGAGGGAGGTGGCCAGGGGGTCCCGGTAGGAGGCTTTTCCCACCCCCGGGACCGGCACCGTGCCCGTGGATGCTGGCGCCGTCCCGTCCCCGCCGTGGTGGCCCTGGTCCCGGGGTACCCGGTCCCGGTCCCGGTCCCGGTCCTACCTGCTCCATGGGGCCGCTCAGGGCACCGGCGCGGCGGGCCGGCCGCGGGCCATGGGCCGGTCCCGGTGCCAGTGGCGGAGCCGGCGCGCCCCGGTGCGGCCCCGCTGCTGCTGCTGCTGCTGCTGCTGCTGCCGCCGCCGCCGCTTCTCGCCGCCGCCGCCCACGCCCGGCGCCGCCCGGCGCATCCCGGGAGCGGCGTCATGTGAGCGGCGGCGGCGGCGGCGGCGGCGGGAGGGGGCCGCGCCCGGCCCCACCCGGGGCCCCGCCACCGCCCTCCCCTCCGCCCGGCCCCCCCCTCCCTCCCCCGGGCCTCCCCCACCGTCCTGATCCCCCTCCATCCCCCCTCCTTCCCTCCCTCCATCCATCCTTCCATCACCGCCTCCCACCTCTCCCTGCTGCTCCTCATCCTCCCTTCCCTCCATCCATCCTTCATCCTCCTCCTCACCCCTTCATCCAGCCCCCATCCATCCGTCCGTCCGTCCATCCATCCATCCATCCTTCCTCCATCTTCCCATCCACCCCTGATATCCTTCATTTCTCCTGCCCATCCATACATCCTCTGTCTGTCTGCCTATCCATCTATCTGTCTGTCCATCCATCCATCCATCCGTCCATCCATCCTTCCAGCATTTTTCCATCCATCCCCATTCATCCTTCCTTTCTCCTGCCCACCCATCCATCCGTCCATCCATCTGTCTGTCCGTCCATCCATCCATCCATCCATCCTCCATCTTCCCATCACTCCCCATTCATCCTTCCTTTCTCCTGCCCATCCACGCACCCTCTGTCCATCCATCCATCCATCCGTCCGTCCATCCATCCTCCATCTTCCCATCCATCCTCATTCATCCTTCCTTTCTCCTGCCCATCCACACATCCTCTGTCTGCCCGTCCATCTGCCCATCCATCCTCTGCCCCCCAACCCATCCACCCAAAACTCTCCCCTTCCATCCCACCCCCACCTCATCACCCACCCCCCTCCTTCCCCCCACCCTCCATCCCCCCTCCCTCCCTCCATCCACTCACCCATTTCCCTTCTCCCGACGGCCCCAGGGGTCCCACAGGTGCCAAGGCTGGTGGCTGTGCCCAAAGTCGGGGTGACACCATGGCAGTGGGTGGGTGATGCTGGCTGCCCCCCCCCCCGCAAGCCGAGGGTTCGTGGCCCCTGGCCCAGCTGTGGCATTTCCCAGCGCGGCGGCCAAGCCCTCCAGCCTGGGTAAATATTAGCTCGGAGGCAGCGGTGCCAGGCCCAGCGTGGCTGGGTGACCCGCTGGGGCACTGCCAGCACCCTGCCACGGCCCCACGCTCAGCCTGCGCTCCCCTTCCACAGCCCCACGTCGTGCCTCAGTTTCCCCTCCACAGCCTCACATCTGCCCTGGGGCGAGTGAGGATGAGGATGGTCAGAGCACCCATCTCCTTGAACACAGTCCAGCCCCGCTCTGGTGCCATACTGGGGATGGGGGAGGTGGGGGCCAAGCCCTGTACCCCACCCCCGGGTCAAACCCCTCAGGGTTTGGGCTGAGGAGGGGGGTTAGGAGTGGGGGTGCGGCCCCCAATGGGCTTTTCTCACCCGGGGACCCTGCCAGGCTGGGACCTGGTGCGGGGGGGGGTGGCATCGGCAGCCAGCGATGCTCAACCCCCCTTCCCGGATCCCCCCCAACAAACCAGGGCCACCACACCCCACTGGGGACCCAGCGGGGCTGGGGGGGGGGTGGGTGGGGGTCCCGGGGATAGGGGAAGGCGAGTGGGAAGAAAGCGGCTTTTGTCTGGGGGCTTGGAACCTCGCGGGGGGAGTGTAGGGGGGGAGGAGGGGGGGCAAAGAAATTTGCTGCTTTCTGATGCTAATGAGATGTTAAAAATAAGCTCTGCGCAGCGCAGCCATGTTGGGGCTTTTCCAGGGCGGCTGGGAGGCAGCTGGACAAAGGGGCTTTATAAGGCTGGGGTGGGCACTGAGGGGGTGCCCCATCCTTGCCCCTGGGGCACCCTCCAGGTGGAGGACAAATCCTGGGGTGCCACCATCCCTGCCTGCAGCAGCTCCCGGCACAACCCTCCTCCCCAGGGCTGGGTGAACCCCAAAATTTCTCCTCCTGCCTGCAGGCAGACAATGAAAGGGGGGGGGGGGGCGAGGGGGGAGCTCAGCATCCCCGGATTCCAGTTCCCCCCCCCGGGCTTGAACCAGCCGAGGGGAAAAATTCCCAGGAGGCCCCAGATGTCGGATCCCGCCTGGAGTGTCCGTCTGGCCCCATCAATGGGGCCTTTGTCCCCACGCAGAGCCCTGTCCTGGGGACCGTGCCCATGGCCGGGCCACTGGGGCAGAGAGCAGGGCCAGCCCCGGGGCCACCACCGCGGCAGAGAGGGGGGGGAACAGGGGTCCCCAGCCCCACTGCCCCCCAACACCTCCTTGCTGCCCCCCAGATGGTGGCGGAGAAGGAGGAGAAGGGGGGGATGCAGCCCCACAGCCGGTCATGAAGGAGGAGGAGGAGGAGGAAGGGGGATGTAGCCCCCCTCCCAGGGCTGGGAGCCCCCCCAGATGTACGTAGCCGTGGCGGGGGGGGCTGCGTGCCACCCACCTCAGCCCCATTCTGTCGCTCTGCAGCCTTTGATCTGCCAAACCCGGGGGTGTTCAAAGCGCCTGGATGCAGGGCGGAGGTGAGGGGAGCACTGCAGCTGGGGAAGGGGCTGGGGAGGGGAGAAAAGGACAAGTTGGGGGGCAGGAGCTGGACCCCGGGGGTCCCCCTGCCTTGGGCTGACCCATCTCCTGGGTCCTCATCCCTTAGGTTCCCCATCCCAGCCCCTAGATCCCTCTGCCCGTTGCCTGCGTCCCATCCCCTGGGTCCCCATCCCAGCTCCTGGGTCCCCTCCCCATCCCCTGGGTGTCCATCCCCATCTCCTGGGTCCCCATCCCAAATCCTGAATCCCATCCCTATCCACTATATCCCCATCCCATCTCCTGGGTCCCCATGCCAGGGGTCCCCATCCTCTCACCTGGATCCCCATCCCCATCTCCTGGGTCCTCATCCCCATCTTCTGGGTCTTCATCCCCATCCCCTGGGTCATACCCCAAACCCCTGGGTGGGGGGAGAAGGTGGAGCATCTCCAGACTCACACAGCACATAAAACAATTTCCAAATGATTTTATTTCAAACCCCCAACTCTCTTCCCTTCCCACCCCCCTCCGACAACAGAAAAGAAAGAAGAAAAAAAAGAAAAAAAAGAAAAAAAAAACCCCACACAACAAAAACCCAACAACCCAAAACAAACCCCCCCAAAACAAAACCATCAGTCCCAAACGACAATAGAAATGAGTTACAGACACAGAAATCAGCTCTTCCCTCACTGACGGCTTTACGAAAGAAAAAAAGGGGAAAACAAAAATATTACAAATCTAAAAAAGAAAGGGAACTTCACGCCAGCTTCCCCCAACAGGACCTGCAGCAGTTACGAACGGCTCCGCACGAGAGGCCAAACATGCCTATTAATACAATATATACAGACAAACCCACAGGTACAGCCAGGCTCCCCCCCTCCCAACCCCCCCAAAAATAACCAAACACACCCAAAAGTGCATTTTGTTGTGTTTATATCAAAAACATTTTCTTTTTTTTTTTCTCTTCTGAAAGATTGGCCTGCAAGTCTGGTTTTTTTTTTTTGTTTTTTTCTTTTTTAAACCATTTAGTAACTTTTTAATATAGTTTATGAAAATAAATTATACAGCAACTATTTTAATAAATTAAGCACACACCAAAAAAAAAAAAAGGAAAATATTAAAAAAAAATAATAAAATTAAGCAAAGCTGCATTTCTACCAAAGGGTGGTTCAACAGTCCTGGTGCTGAGCTGCCAAAATCTGCTCCTTCCTTCTCTAAAGGCAAGTCTGGATCCAGTGTAATTTGCTGCCCATCAGTGATTTTGGGGGTAAAGCCCTGGCTGGGGTGGGAGCACCCCGGGGAGGGGGCACTGGTTGTTCTTTTTTCAGCAGGAGGCACAGTGGGAGGCAGCGGAGCCAGTACCCCCAAAATCCCAGGGGGTGGGAGGAGGAGGGTTCCACCAGGACCCCCCCAGAATCCCAAGGGATGGTGGGGAGGGGGGTTCCACCAGAATCCCCAAAATTCCTGGGAGGTGATGGGGAGGGAGTTCTGCTGGGACCCCCAAAATCCCAGGTGATAGTGGGGAGGGGGGTTCCACCAGGACCCCCAAAATCCCAGGGGATGGTGGGGAGGGAGACTGTGCCAGGACCCCCAAGATCCCAAGGGGGTTCTGCCAGGTGTCCCAAAATCCTAGGGTTGTTGGTGGGGGGGGGTCGTGCCTGCCCCCGGCTCACTTGGAAGACTCTGGATAGGGAGCGAGGGGCTGGGGAGGCTGCTGATAAATCCCCCCCATCCCTGAAATGCGAGGGCGTTTTGGGGAGGGGGGGCTCAAGGAGCTTCCAAAGGGAGGAACCCGACGGCCGATATTGGGGTTAAAATCAGGCCAAGAGCAAAGGCCAGCGGGTGCTTCCTGTCGTACTGGGAGAAGGAAGATCCTTCCTTTTCCAAAATGGGTGCTTTTCTCCCCAAAATGCTCCCAGGGAGCCCCAACCAGCACGGCCGGGACACGTCTCCCTCGCACCCACATGCTCCTCCAGGCACACGCACAGCGATCCCTGTTAAAACCACTTTTAGGGTTAAAAAAACCACTTTTAGGGTTAAAAAAACCACTTTTAGGGTTAAAAAAGTGGCTAGATATGTGAGTGCCAGACGCCCGGTGCTTCCAGAACCCCCAGATCTCTCTCACATGAAGGGGGTCAGGTCATCCCCCCCCCCCCTTTCTTTTAGCCCCAAGAAAGTCAATGCCCAGTTAAAAACTTCCATGTGAGAAAACCATCCTGGTTTATCCAAATTTCCCACTGCAGGAGGGAACAAGGTCCTTCCCCCCCCCCCAAAAGGAGGAAGAGGAGCGGGGTCCTACCACCCCCACGGCCCAGGCCGAGGGCTGCAGCCATCCTGCTGAAAAAGCACCATCTCCAGCCAAAAAAAAGAAAAAAAAAGGAGCTTTTCCACGTGTCCTTTCTGCGCTTTGGTAGTTTTTATGCTCCGTTTCACCGCTCCTCCGATGGAGGGAGGAGGACACTCTGCAGAATTCAAGGTTGGATAAAGGAGGCTATAAAATTATTTAGTTTTCCAAATCAGCAGGATGAGAGCAACCTCCAGAACCAACCTAAAGCAGCGTTGCAGGCAGGACACAAGCCACCTCTTTGAGACTTCACCTGTGTCCACCAAGACCATCTCCCCCGTCCTCCAGCCTGGAAATAAACGCTCTGGACCTTTTCCATGCCCAAAGAGCAGATCAAGTCCTTCCCTTCCACCGAGATGTAAAGGAGCTCTAGGAATAGCTTTGTTTTTATGGGATTTCAAGGGAAGGCTGGAACTACAGGTAACTTTGGGGTCTCATCCAGCGCTACTGGCCCCCCAGGCTGCTCCCCGGCCCCTGGTGGAGCAAGGAGAGGTGGAGCTGGAGCATCTGCCACCTCCATGGCATCGCTGTCCCCACTGTTCCCAGGGGACAGAGGGACAGGAGAGTCTCTACAGCTACTAGTGACACCAAAACACATCATCAGGACACGCTGGTGTCACACCATCCCTTCCCCAACACCTCAGAGAACATCTCCTCCCTCGTTTCAGCTGCTGCAGACAGACCCCAAGCCTGGCTGAAGGCTTCATTTGGGGAGGTGGGGGCTGCCCCCAGCACGGACAGGGTTCAAGTAACACCAGAAGCACCAGCAGGTTGGTGGGAGAAACCCTCCCAAGGACAGGGACAGCCGACCAAATTAATCTAATTCAAGTATTGTCCCTAAAGTCTGGCTCCAAATGCCACAAAGCCTCCCCCCATCCACCTCACGAGGAACTTGGGGGACACAGGGAGTTCCTGGGGGGGCACAGGGGATGAAGAAGAATAGGATGGACTCTCCTGACCCACCACAGAGCAGGATTGTGTGTTTTCACCCCAGGCAAGCCCAGCATCGAGCCCCTGGTGGGTTCTCCCTTCCCAGTCTGACCAGCTCCTCCTCATCCCAAAGGAGGAAGGAAGGAGCAAAGATGCTGTCGTTGCCACGATGCTGGGGAGAGGACCAGCTTCTCCCTGGCTCTGGCAAAGGGAAACTCACAGCTCCTCTGTTCCAAGCATCCCACAGGCCATCACTCATCCCCACGCCACCAAATCCTCGCCTCCAGGGTCTCCTTTTGGAGAGAAGCTTGAGAAGAGACACAAGTGCTGGGGCCACCGCTCCTGGCTGGACACTCGGGGCATCAGACCAGGCTCAGCTCCGGGGAAGATTCTCCTTTCCAAAGTCTGGATAAGTTGGAAGATCCAAATCCTCAGCAGGCGGAGAGGGGGGGATGCGAGCAGATATTCCAGTGTCACCAGTAGAGATGGCTTTTGTCCCCCTCCCCGACCTCGCTCCAGGGGCTGTGCGTTTTTAAGGGAAGCAGCTGCATTTATTTCAGGCTCCACTGATAACCTGGTGCCCAAGGTCCATGGCCGAGGGGAGGGGACGCAGCTGAGGAGGGACCAACATCGGTCCCCACACAGAGGGGACAGGGCAGCCTGTCCCCTACACTCCAGTGTCACCAAGGGTGAGGATATGCTGCTGTTTCAGCAGGTCTGGGGGCACCCCCACACCCCCCCAGTCCCGACAGCGCAGAGTCAGTAGCGAGCAGTGGCCCATGAGGTATTTCTACAGATTTTTGAAGCTTAGTTATTAAGTTTCGCTTGGAAGCCAAATCATTTCTTTTTTAAAAAAAAAAAAAAAAAAAAACCACACAAACCCAACATCCTTTTTCTCCAGGACCAAAGCTGAGGGGACAGGGAAGAGGGGGAGGGTGGGATTCATTAGCACCCTTCGGAGCATCGCTTGGCAGAGGCAGAAAATCAAAAGGGTTTGGTTTTGTGGTTTTTTTTTTTTCCAGGCTGCTTCAAGATCCCACAGGAATGTGACCAATTCAGGGGCACAGATCATTCTGTGTCCCAGCAGCTCCTGAGTGACAGCAGCCAGGTCACAGGGGACAGATCTCCCGTCCAGGGACCCGGGTCACACACACACATCGTGTTTTTCAGACCGAATTTGCGGGATGGAGCGTGTCCTTCACCCAGGCTGAGAGCTACAGGAACATTCACCTGGTTAAATCCAGGAGGGCAGATGCTTCTCCAGACATCTCAGCATCACTTTGGGCAAATTTTAAGTCACCCCAGGAAATGCAAACTCTTTGCTGCAGCAAAGGAAAGAGAAGACCAGGATTTGAAGGGGTGGGTTTGGGAATCCAGGAACACAGCGAGAGCCACCACCTCTCTCTTGGCTTCACCATTTCCAAACTTCTGGTGGTTCCATGGACATCCCAGGAAGGGGAGGAAGCAGCAAGGAAGCTCCAAGAGATGAGAAAACTCTCAAGAAGAACACAGTTATCTGTTTCTTGCTCCAAGTCATCCCAAAGATGCCTCTTAATGCCCCAGCAACTCCTGGTGAGGATCTTTCACAGCTCTAGAGGAAACCACTTCATTCACAGCTTCTGGACACAGAGAAAGGCTAAAAGTGCACATCCCACGGCTCCACGGGACTGAGATCAGGGCAGCAAGGTACTTTTGGTCCATGGATGGCTGTGACAGTCACAGCGATGGCTTGGCCACCCTCCTTCCACTCCTCACAGGGGCTCAGAGACATCTTCCAGTGTTTTGAGAAGGGAAAAACGCCTCCTCAGAGGAGCAGCCTCTCCCCCATCCAGCAGGAACCATTCCCTTCGGCAGAAAGCTCCAGGACATCCCAGTTCCTTCCTTGGACCCAACTTAAAAAAAAAAATCATCCCAGGACCACCCTGCAAATCCAGTCGCAGAAGCTCAGCTGCCCAAGAGGAGGTTCAGCTCCTCTTCTCCCAAATCCTAGAGAACAGGGAAGCTGCCTTCAGAGCTCCGTCTTCCTAGGGGTTATTCCAAAGGGATTTGGGATCAGGCTGCCTCCGAGCAGCTCCCCGGCTGCATCCCCTCTCGGTGAGAGCCAAAGAAGGGTCTTGCCATCACAACTGGAGCAGATGACCTTCCAAGAGAGTCCCCTTTTCTCTCTTTCTCTCTCTTTCCCTACCTGGAGCTTTTCCAAAGGAAAGGATAATAAAATTCAGCTGATCATAAGACAGGATTTCTCATGCCGAAAACAAACCAAAAAATAACGAACCAAAAAAAAAAAAAAGACGTAACAAAAAAAAAAAAACCTTTAAAAAAAAAATTGCAAATAGTGCCATGACATTCTTTGTTCTGCACGGAGTCCACCAGCCAGGCTCAGCTGCCTCCGAGAGCCCTCTCCCCCGGGGCAGGAGCCGAGGCTCTGGTTCCCGTTCCACGGGGCTTCTCTGGAGTCTTGAACCCTCTTTTCTCTGTACAAAAAAAGAGCCTGAGAGAGCAGAAGCGTCAGCGCAGAAACAGGCTTTGCCCTCGGGTGCCTCCTTCCCCCCACAGCCTGACTCCGGCTACAGGATGGCGACCACCAAATTCCTAACGGGGAAGAGAGAAGGGAGAGGGATCAAACATCCCGCTGGATCTGCTCCCCCCTCCCTCCATGAGATGGTGGCCACTTTGGCACCAGAGAGTGCCCAGGCTTGTTTGTGTGGGCACAAATATGCAGGAGAAAGCAGCAGGAGCTTTGTTCCCCTCCCTGAAAAAACAAAAAAACAAAAAAAAACCCAAGCCAGGCAGTGGGAAAAGACCACGGAGTGAACAACCATGACCATAATGGCTGGAGAGCAGCCCCGAGGAGGAGGACTTGGGGGTGATGATGGATGAGAAGCTCAACAGGAGCCAGCAACATGGGCTGCATCAAGAGAAGTGTGGCCAGCAGGTCTCAGGAGGTGATTCTGTCCCTCTGCTCTGGGCTCGTGAGACCCCACCTGGAGCTCTGTGTCCAGCTTTGGGGTCCTCAACACAGGAAGGACATGGAGCTGGTGGGACGGGTCCAGGGGAGGGCCACGAGGAGGCTCAGAGGGATGGAGCCCCTCTGCTGGGAGGGGGGGCTGAGAGAGCTGGGGGGGTTCAGCCTGGAGAAGAGAAGGCTCCGGGGAGACCTTAGAGCCCCTTCCAATATCTGAAGGGAGCTCCAGGAGAGCTGGGGAGGGACTCTTTGTCAGGAGGTGCAGTGACAGGACAAGGGGTGATGGTTTTAAATTGGAAAAGGGGAGATTTAGATTAGAGACCAGGAATAAATTCTTTACAGTGAGGGTGGTGAGAGCCTGGAACAGGTTGCCCAGAGAAGCTGTGGCTGCCCCATCCCTGGAGGGGTTCAAGGCCAGGCTGGATGAGGCTTTGAGCAACCTGGTCTGGTGGGAGGTGTCCATGGCCAGGGCAGGGTGTTGGAACTGGATGATCTTTAAGGTCCCTTCCAACTCAAACCACTCTATGATTCTATGACTTCTCTGAGAGGGTTTTGGGGTGGTTTGCTTTTTTGCAATCAGAGGGAACAGAGCGATTTAGGTTTGAGCCCCCGTGCCCCGGGACAGCGCATGGAGCAGAAGCACCATCAGCACCCACCTACCATCAGTGACAGCAACAAGCCGGGCAGAGCAGCCTCGCTACGTGGAGGATTCTGTCTCCTGCTTCTGTTTGGAGATGAGCTGAGCTTCCTTCAGCGACAGATACACCTCCTCCTGCGGGTCGTAGTAGTAGAACTTGCGGATGTAGGAGATCAGGGGCCTGGGGAAAGCACAGGAAGAAGTTTTAACCCTCAGCCACCTCCATGTCAACCACCATGAAGGATCATAGAATCATACAGGGTTGGAAGGGACCTCTGGAGATCATCTAGTCCAGTCCCCCCACCGGAGCAGGTCTACCCCAGAGCAGGTCCCACAGGAACTTGCCATTGCTGGCTCCTGGGCATCCTGTTGGCCACCAGAACTCCCAGGTCTCTCTCCTCAGAGCTGCTCTCCAGGAGGTCACCCCACCCTGTGCTGGTGCAGGGGGTTATTTCTCCCCACGTGCAGCACCCTTGGATAAACCAGAACCTCTCCCCCCCCAACCCACCTCCAGGTTGTGGCACCAGTAACACCTGAGCTGGTCACCACTCCCTGTGCCCCACAGGACATTTATCTTGCTGTCCTATGGCTGAGAAAGTCAACTACGCCCTCCCAGAGCCCTTGCTGGAGATGGAGATGTCTCCTCATCGCCTCCTGCCACGAGGGTGAAGGAGGAAACTGGAGGGACTGGTCCCTGAGACTCACTTGGGCAGCGGGAGCTCGGGGATGTGGTCGATTCGGACCAACTGCCTGATCCGAAAGCGGCAAAGGTGCTGGAGGGATTTGACGTTGCTGAACCTGGAGACTGGATACAGGAGCTGGACAGGTGTTGGAGGGAGACCTTTGGGGGAAAAAAAAAGAGAAAAGAAGCAATATTGGAGACAAGCATTATATAGATAGGAACCACTATCGATTCGGGAAGGAATCCCACAGCTTCTGAGTCACTGCCCAGGGAGGTGGTTGAGACCCCATCCCTGAAGGTGTTCAAGAGACGAGTTGACATGGTGCTTGGGGATATGGAGTAGTGTTGGGTTGGTGTTGTTGGGTTTGTGTGGTTTTGATTTGGTTTTGGGGTTTGTTTTGTTTTGTTTTTCATTGGTTGGACTAGATGATCTGAAAAGATCCCTTCCAACCCTGGGGATTCTGTGTGACCAGGCACGTAGGCTTTGCTCGGGGGGTCCCTTTGGGTGGTTCTAGCGAGGCATTAAAAAGCTGAGGGATTGGGTCAGCTCAAGCTGTGCCAAAGTGGCTCATTCCTGGGGTCACGAGGCAGAGGCACAAAGGCAGAAGAGGCGGCAGCTTCGCTCCAGCCACCTCCCCACGCAGGGAAGGACCTCTCCAGGGCTGAAAAAGAGAGTCCCATCCAGTCCCACAATTCTGGGGGAGGAGGAGGTGGTTAAGAGCAAGAATCAAGCCTGCAGAAGGAAGGGGTTGGCAGGATCTTTGGGACCTGGGTTCATTTGCAGCACAAGGTTTTTATCTGTTTTTACAGAAGGATTCAAAGCTCGTTACACTCTAACCCCCTCCCGCTGGCTCATCTCTGAGGGCAACGGAGTGAAAGGAGAAAAGGGAAAAAGCTCTTCACACTAAAATGGGCTCAAAACTGCTCCGGGCAGCTCAGGAAGCTGCGAGCCAGCTTTTGAGAAAGCAAAGAACAGCCATCAATTGATGGCTGGATTCTCTCTCTCCCTCTCTGCTCCCCCCCTCCCCTCAATCCTCCGCCTCCTCCTTCCTTATTCTCTCTCCTACCAAAAAGGAATTAGCCTCTGGGAGCCCAGCCAGGGACCACGGGGACCAGCACGAGCTCCACAAGCCACCGCTGGCCACATGCCTCGCTGCCAGGAGCCAGATGGGAGCTGGAAACAGCCCCCTCCTCCGAGGGGCACTTAACATTTCAGTGGGAGACACAGCACTAACGAGCCCACTGGGGAAGATGCAGATCCTAAATCTTCTCCCACTGATAAATAAATAAATAAAAATAAAATCAGGCATCAGTCTGAGATTCTGTTTTTCAAGGATCAAGGCACAGCCAGTGCCTACATCCAGCGCTGGCCGCAGATGGAGCAGTGCAGAACATGGGGGGACACACAAAAAGGGACCCTTCAGCAGGTGCACAGTGCCCTTTGGGAGGAGATAATTTTTTTTTTCAACAGTATTTTTCTAGAGCAAGTCCTTTCTAGAAATACCTTTTGCCTGGAGTCCTAAGCCCTCAAAGCCCTGTTCTCAAGGGGAAAAGATCTCAGGATTAGGAAGGTAAATTATCCTTATGTGGAAATGATTTCATGAAGACTGGGTATGTTGTGAAACCAGCTTCACAGCCCTCTCCTCCCTCCCCAATAAATCAGTTTTCCAGTTATTGGCGGTGTCTGCAGCAGAGGGCAACACTGAACACATCTGGGCTCTGGCTCCAGCACTGCTGGGAAGAGGGAACATCCCAGTCTCCTCCCCTCCAGCCTCTTCTAGACCAGGAACAATTTGGGGCGAATCCTCCCCATGCCCCAGTGCCACAGAGAGGTCACTGTCCCCATCAGGACCTGCAGGCGTGATGGCAATGGGGACAAGGAACAAATTTTGCTCTAAATTTCACCATAATTTCACTTGCAGCAATCCCGAGGCTCCTCTCACCTCACAATTCCCATTCCTGCTCCGTTTGGTTCAAAGCATCACCTCCCACCTCACCCCCCCTCCAAATTCTGTCCCCCTCCTGTTGCCATCTCACAAATAAGGGGCATATTTGCCTCTTTGGGAGACTCTTTCCTCCCTTTTACACTGGATTTTTTGGCTAGCTTTCTGGTACACCAGGACAGATGAGGAAAAACCAGAAAAAGAAAAAAAAAGTATAGAAGACACTGGTGCCTGCCCACGTTTAAGGAATTTAAGTTTGTTTTGAATCCCTTTAGCTGATTTAAGGAATTAAGAGTTCGATGGATGGGGAAAACAAGCTCTCTGCAATCAAACAGGCTTCAACAAAACCTCCCTCCTTGGCTTGCAAGCACCTGCCTGGGGATGGGCTCTGGCATCACGGTGCCCCCCCCCCCTCCCCTGGGGACTCCAAATCTACAGGATCTCTGGCTGGAGGCCGACTTTGAGCTCACGCTTGGAAACGCTCCCACAGGCTCAGCTGAACATCTCCCCCCTCGACAGCCCCAGGTGGGTCCCAGCTTAAGGGAGAACTGGGAAACTACAAAGCACAGAGTGGTTCTAAGAGCAGCAGTGAGACGAGGGAGGGAGGAAGAAAAGGGAGTTTTATCCAAATAATAATTCGCTGAGGGAATAGCTTTCTAGTCCCCAGCTCTGTCACAGTGTGAGATGGCATCATCCTGGAAAGAAGGGTTTGGGAAGTCTTTTTGTCACCACAAAGGAGGGGTGCAGCTGCTGAGGGAGAGATCTGCCCCTTGGGATCCTTCTGGGAAGTCAGTGGGCAAGGACACAGAGCAAGACACCGACCAAATCCACGTTGAATTGTCTCCCCAGGACACACCAGCAGCTGATGGCAAAGCAAAACCAGCCCCCAGATTCCAAGTGAGAGACTCACCTGGAACCCTGGATCGGAGGAAGTAAAGGAACTTCCCGTTTTTGGAGTGCATGATGGCTCTCTTGATGAACTCCACCACAGACTGGCAGCGGTCCTCAAACTTGGGATGGCACCACAGGCTGAAGGTCCCTTCCGAGAGAAGAGAAGAGGTTTCATGTTAGAGGAGCACTTGTGGCAAGAAGAGAGAATTTGAGCTTGAGTTTGATGTTCTCAAAGATCAGGAAGGGCACTGAGAGGAAACACCAGTGGCACCAGCTTGCAAGGATGCTGTTCCTCTGGAACCAGTGCCCACCAAGAGCTGAGGATACACAGGAAGATGACAACATGACCACCGTAACCCAAGCATGGCCACAAGTCACACTTGCCTGAACTTGTGAACAGCCTGCAATGATTTCTAGGTCTAAAAACTTAAATTATGGAAACATAAAGAGCATTAGCAGACACCCCTGCTCCTCTGCAGCGTCCCATCTCCCTGAAGAAGCCACCCTGTGGTTTTACACAGAGGTGTGTAAAACCAGTGATCCAGGTGCTGGAGGCCTCTTCTGCCAGAGGATCCCGTTTCAGGGCAGCTCCATGTTCTTCCTAGCTCTTTCAAACCCCTTAATTCAAATTACTGTCAAGTTAGAACCAGGGTCAAGCTACACAGGTGTGTCCCCCCCCTCACACACTACCACCTGACACGACAGATGCACCCAGCTCGGGTGGCAAAGAGTGAAACCAGAGATGGGCACCACAGGGAAAAACAGGTCCTCGGACCTGTTTACACATCTCTAAGTAGGTTAGTGTGAGCCTCAGATCTGGTCCCCTCAAAGAAGAGGGGCCCCTCAAAGATAGTGCCCGTAGACGCACAGCCCTAAAATCTGGAGCCCTTAAAAGCAGCTGTTGATGCAAAAGACAAAGCACAACCACCAGGCTCCCCATCCTGCCTACTTACCTTGCCTAAAAAAAAAAACAACCCAAAAAAAACCCCAAAAAAACCCCACCAGACAAAATGTCTGGTTCCTTTATTGTCATCTACCGGTAACGTGAAGGTCAGGCTTTTATCTCTTTCCCACTCCCTTGGCCTCACCGTTTGTCACCTTCATGGGTTTATCAAAGTGCTTGGCTCAGCAGTTTTCCCCGCTGCAGAAGCACGTTTGGTGCTGGGGGGAGGGGGGGGGCTCCCCACGCAGACCCAAAATGAGATCCTTGATGCGGTGCCACAGCCAGAACTGCTGCTCCAAGGAAGGCAGCGAGATCCCTGCAGCGAGGAGGACAGCTTGAGGAACGGGAAGGACATCTGGGTAAGGAAGCTCCCAAAATAGACATATCTCAGCCCCAAATTAAGAAACGGGAGCAGCAGCAAGAGGTGTTTGCTCCAAAACTCAATTATGGAAGTATCCACTGGCCAGGAAACCTCACGTTCCTCCAGCTCCAAGAGCTTCTTGGAATTTCTGTAAGGATGGGGTGATGACAATCCTTCCTTCTTACACAACGGCCAGGGGAAGTGGTTCCCAAGGGACTAGAATTAACGCTGGGGCATCTCTCCATCGGAAGGGCTCACAAGCAGAGGTGCTCTCTGAGCTTCACACCGTGAGCAGAGGTGGAGGAAAACACAAGCAGCATCCCTGGGGCAAGGGCAAAAAGGTGAAAAACATGAGCTTTGCTCCTCAAGGTTGCAAACCACTGTTTTCTGCAGCAGGTTGTCTGGGAAGCCATTATTTGAGGCACGTTTAATGACAAGGCTCTATTGGGGGTTGTTATTAAAGCTTCCTCCTGGTTGCAGGGCTGGTTTTCACCCTGTGCATGGAACCTCTCGGGTATTTTCCTCAACCTGAGGTGCTTGTGCAGGGGTTCCATGCAGAAAACCCCAGGTGAAGATGAGGACTCCTGGTAGATAGCACACTTTCCATGCCCCAAGAGGGCCAATGGGATCCTGGGCTGTGTAGGAAAGAATGTGGCCAGTAGGTGGAGGGAGGTCATTCTCCCCCTCTGCTCTGCACTGGGGAGGCCACAACTGGAATCCTGTGTCCAGTTCTGGGCTCCCCAGTTCAAGAGGGACAGGGAACTGCTGGAGAGAGTCCAGTGAAGGGCAACGAAGATGGTGGAGGGATTGGAGCATCTCCCTGCTGAGGAAAGGCTGAGAGAGCTGGGGATCTTCAGCCTGGAGAAGGCTGAGAGGAGACCTTATCTATGTTTACAAGTATCTAAAGGGTGGGTTGAAGGATGTTGAAGCCAGACTCTTTTCAGTGGTTCCCAGTGACAGGACAAGGGGCAACAGGCACAAGCTGGAACATGGGAAGTTCCACTCCAATCTGAGGAAGAGCTTCTTTGGGGTGAGGGTGACAGAGCCCTGGCAGAGGCTGCCCAGGGAGGGTGTGGAGTCCCCTTCTCTGGAGATCTTCAAGCCCCACCTGGATGCTCCTGAGTGATGTGCTCTGGGCAGCCCTGCTTTGGCAGAAGAGTTGGACCAGATGATCTCCAGAAGGTCCCTTCCCACTCTGACAATTCTGTGAGCAAAACGTGTGGGTGAGTTGAGAAGCAGCTCACACAGGAAGAATAAATGGGGCAACCAGCATGCCAGGAGTTCTCAAAATAAAAACCCAGCGTGGTGGAGCTAAAGGCTCAGCCTGGCATGGACTGCACTCCCAGGACACGAGGAAGTGGCACCAAGGTGACAAGCTGTGACAGCAAGAAATCACTCATTTCACAGGGAAATAAGCACCATTTTGGGAAGCACCAAGAGCCAGGAAGGGTGATTCTTGATAGATGTCACAGGATCTCAAAGACCTCACCATCATCATCCAACAGAAAAGCCCCAGAACAGGCACAGGGAACATGTATTTCCCAGTTTTTCAGAATTATAAGGAAAAGTTGCTGCTTGAGGCACAAGGAGAAGTCAAACGCAGCTTCTAAAGCCTCTTGCAGAACCCCAACACAAGAACAAGGTCACACTGCTGCTCCTCCCCATCTTCTCCCACTCTGGTCTCCAAGTCCAGAGCACTGGTGCAGGACCTTGGGACCAGACTGGTCCCCAGTCACAGGTCCCTGCTGTCAGTGGCACCCCCAGGACCACCCCATGGTTCCTACCTCTGTAGTGCTCCATCCTGGTGTGGTGGGTGATGCCCTGCGACCGAAAGCTGAGGCTCAGGATGTACCGAGGGTCAGAGCTGTCTCGGACCAGAAAGGACCCATCTGGCTTCCCCTTCAGCTTCATCTCCGCGTCCTCCCAGTTCATGGGTCCCCAGTACCACCCGCACTAGGAAGAGAGACAGAAGATCAGCAGGTCCTACCCAGAAAGGCTTTTATCAGCAACCCAACTGATGTCCATTCCCTTTTAAATGGCAAAAAGTGGAAGTGTCTGGTTGTATCCGTCCAGAAATACGGATGGTTGGGACTCGCTGGCTGAGAGCACATCATCATACTTCCAGAAGAAAGAACAGCTGAGACTATAAAAGCCCTTCCATGCACAATAAAAGCTTTTCTAGACTCAAAAACCTCACTGGGATAAAGGCAAGAAGGTTTTTTTAGCCCTACCCTAATGTTATCCTCCCAGATCTGTAAAAGAGAGGACGGGTCCCCAAAACCAGTGCCTGGACCCACAGTCCTTTCCCTCTAGTTGCCACCACCCCCCTCCCCATTACCTTCTCCAGCTCCCGCAAACTGGCCGCGAAGCTGCTGGAGTCGGGACGGTAGAGGGGACACTGCAGGTGTGGGGCGGGTTGGCCGGGCATCGCCTCCGTGGGTCTCAGTGGGACGATCCGTGGGAAGGCATCTGCAAAGGGAAAGATGGTCACCCATGGGGAGGTCTTTCCCCCCACCCCGAGGAGAAACCACCCCCTTCGCACGGCTCTGGAGGTGAGGGCAGGAGAGACAGAGCTGCAGAAAGCTGGGCTGATGGATGGAAGGACAACGTTCTTGTGAAGGACACAGTGGGAGTCACCACCTGGCTTTTCCAAGGTGGCCAATTGAGGGCTGGCACCTTATGCCACCACAGAGGGAAGAGCCTGGAGGCATGGGCTGGATGGTACGAACGCACATCCTGAGAAAGGGGTAGTAAAAACCCTCTGGGTTGTGAAGGAAACCAAAAGCACAAGGGTAGATGGGCAGGAAACCTTCTTGGGTGCCATTCAGCTGGACCCCAGGCACAGCTCTTCCCTGGCACCTTATGGGGCACAGCGCACATTGAGGTGTGCTTCCTCCCAGAGGAACCCAAGAAAATGGGAGATGCTGAACCAAGGATAAAGCTGGTGCCATCAAAAGCTTCAGTGAAAAGACTGTGGGCAACAAGAGCAACCACAAGGAAATCAGAGCCTCGGTACCTGAGCACCCAGCATGTCCCCGAGGTGGCAGTGCCACTGCTGTTAAAGCCCAAAGCATGGCCTTAAAGCTTATAGAGGAACAAAAAATTAAAAACAAAATAAAAAAGGTTGTTAGAGCTGGGCTGACCTGGGGCATGGGGCGGAGGAGGCGGAGGCAGAGGGAAAGACTGGAGGGAGGAGCCCATCGGACCCACAAGCACAGACGTAGGCAGCGTCCCACTGATATCATCTAGGAGAGAACAGAGGCAAGAGAGAGAGACTCAGAAAACAAGGAAAGCCAGCTCCAAGAGCACAGCCCG
This sequence comes from Scolopax mira, assembly GCA_004320125.1. Taxonomy (NCBI): domain Eukaryota; kingdom Metazoa; phylum Chordata; class Aves; order Charadriiformes; family Scolopacidae; genus Scolopax; species Scolopax mira. The sequence continues at coordinate 11,623 of BJBW01009706.1, read as the reverse complement.
AGCCAGGAGAGGAGGAGATGGAGCATCCCACCGGCAGCTCCCCATCCTCCTCCTGCTTCTCAGCATCACCCGTGGAAGAGGGTCTCTCTTCCAGCCCAGGTCGCTCCATGCAGGAGGTTTAGCAGCACGAGACAGACATTTAGAGGAGATTTCACAGACCCAGCACGTGGCACGTGCAGTTTTAAGTTGATTTTATACATCCTAAGCTGCCCTGGCTCAGAGGAACCTCCTCCAGAGGAGGATGAGGAGCAGCTTGGCCAGGCTTCTGGTGCAGCAGAGCCCCTGGTCCCACCAGTTAGAAAGCACAGAAGGGAACTGGCCTCGCTTGGCAGGATAGGAAAGGGGGGAAGTTCCCAAAAGCAGCAGAAATGCTATGAAACTGGCACGTCACGTCCCACCTGCATTGCTCCACCACCACCCTCCCCTCTTGGCTGATCCACTGAAGCCTTCAATGAATCCCATGGGGATGGAAGGGACCTCTGGAGATCATCCAGCCCAACCCCCCTGCCAGAGCAGGACCACCCAGAGCAGTTCCCACAGGAACATGTCCAGGGGGGTTTGAATGTCTCCAGAGAAGGAGACTCCACCACCTCTCTGGGCAGCCTCTGCCAGGGCTCTGACACCCTCAAAGTGAAGAAGTTCCTCTCATGTTCAGGTAGAACTTCTTATGTTCAAGTTTGTACCCATTTCCTCTTGTCCTGTCCCTGGGCACCACTGAGAGAAGACCAGCCCCATCCTCCTGACACCCACCCTTGAAGTATTTGTAAGCATTGAGCAGATCCCCCCTCAGTCTTCTCTTTTCCAGACTAAAAAGACCCAAGTCCCTCAGCTTCTCCTCGTAAGAGAGATGCTTCAGGCCCCTCAGCATCTTTGTGGCCCTTTTCTGTCCCCTCTCCAGCAGTTCCCTGTCCTTCTGGAACTGGGGAGCCCAGAACTGGTCCCAGTGCTCCAGATGGAGACTGCCCAGGGCAGAGCAGAGGGGCAGGATGGCCTCTCTCCACCTGCTGCCCACACTCTTCCTGATGCCCCCCAGGATGCATTGGCCTTCTTGGCCAACAGCAAGCGACCCTCTGCAGGGGAAGGTGACAGAGATGCTACGGGGTGAGACAAGCAGGCAGCGATCCCAGGGACCCTTGGGATGCTCCTCCTCTGTCCCCACAAGGACAGACAGGCCGTTCCCACACTCCCTTGGGGACGCAGGGTGGAGGATGATGCTCTCCAGGACAGTACCTAGCAGGCTGAGGCTTCTTCGAGGTGGCGGTGGTGGAGTCGGCGGGTGAGGGGAGGTCAGTCCTCGCTGAGAGATGTCCACATCCACCAGTGACACCGTTTCACCTGCAGGATGGGGGAGCAGACTTAGTGCAGCACCTTCTGCAGGGAGGCAGAAGGAGAAGGAAAAGGAGAAGAACCTCGGAGTCAACCGAGACAGAGTCGAAAGGAAAACACCTAAAGAGAGACCCTCAGTGCTGTTACGGCCACCAAGGTATATTTTTTACCCCCCCAAAAAAATTAAATCAGTTTAACCAGCCTTTGATGAACCACCAATAACTACCAAACCACCCCAAAAACCTGAACCGTGGGTCTCAAGGACAAGGAGATGTGGCTGCCTCAGATTTTGATTCCTGTGGGCAGGGAACTGCTCTTCTGCTCCAGAAACCATCACCCACCCCTGGGTAAATCCCCGTGCAACGTATCGACTGTGAAAAACACCGGGCGCTACCGACCCGCCTGCCCTCTGCTTTTAAACCTCCCATCTATTAATTAGCCACGTCAAGAGGAGTGTTTAGGGTTGGTTATTAATCGAGGTCCCTTCTTCCCTGGGGGATTTCTGGGTGTGAGCGCACACGGGTGCCCACAGGATGCAGCTCTTTCATTTCCATGCCTTAAAAAAATAAAATACTTGGGCTGCCTTCGTCCTGTACAAACAAAATCAAAGTCCCCCCCCAAAAAAACAAATCCCTCTAGACAGGGGCAAAAAAAAACCCCCAAAACCCACGCACACCCCTAGACAGGGGCAAAAAAACCAAAACCCCTCTAGACGGGGGCAAAAAAGACCAAACCCTAGATGGGAGCAAAAAAAAAAAAGAAAAAAACCCAACTCTAGATGGGGGCTGTCTAGAAATGGCCTCAGCAGATAAATCCCCACTCGTGACCTTCCATTCTGAATCCCATGAGTCTGGAGATGGGAATCTCCCCGAGAAGCCCCCAGGACACTTTCGATGACAAATCCACACCACAGGAGACACGTGACCGTGACCAGGAGCTTTTTGATACTAGAACTTTCAGCCACCAGCAGAGCAAGACTTCCCCCTCGTGCCATTTATAAACCGGCCAACTTCCCCCTCCCAGTAGAAAAGGGAAGGTCAGAAACCAGCAGGACACGGGGAGAGGGGAGAAAGAAGCAGGAGGAGGAGGTAGGACTCACAAAAGAGGTTTCAATTCCCACCAACACGTGACCCTCCAATGGTGACGTTGGAGCACGGTCCCGCTGGGTCTTTGCCCTTCTCAAACCAGGGGAGGAGACACCAAACTGCATTCCACCTCCTGGGGATTTTTCCAAAGTACTTGGAGGAGGGACCTTCTCCTCTGAGAGCACGACCCAAACTCGCCTTTCAACAGGAGGAATTGCAAAACACCAACACGCAAAAGGCATGTTCTTTGCAGCTCCTCTGGCTTGGGGTTTGAGGCTGGGCAGGAAAGAGGGACCCATCACAGTTGCATGTGGAGGCAACATTCATAGAATCATATGGGGTGGGAAGGGACCTCTAGTCCAACCCCCCCACCGGAGTAGGTCGGTCTACCCAGAGCAGGTCCCACAGGAACGTGTCCAGGAGGGTTTCATTGTCTCCAGAGAAGGAGACTTCACAACCTCCCTGCACAGCCTCTGACGGGGTTCTGACACCCTCAAAGTGAAGAAGTTCCTCTTCATGTTTAGGTGGAACTTCTTATACTCAAGTTTGTGCCCGTTCCCTCTTGTCCTGTCCCTGGGC
>BJBW01009705.1:742-17232 GCA_004320125.1 Scolopax mira | reverse complement strand
GAGCAGATTTAGATTAGACATTAGGAATAAGTTCTTTCCAATGAGGGTGGTGGAGCACTGGAACAGGTTGCCCAGGGAGGTGGTTGAGGCCCCTTCCCTGGAGACATTCAAGGTGAGGCTCAACGAGGCCCTGGGCAACCTGGTCTAGTTGGGGGTCTCCCTGCTGACTGCGGGGGGATCGGACTGGATGACCTTTGAAGGTCCCTTCCAGACCAGATGATTCTATGATTCCATTAAGGACATAATTGGTTTTAGCACTATGTGTGAAAAGAATATATGAGTCATTCTATAAGTCATTAGGGAGTAAAAAGAGGAAGATTCTTTTGAGGTGGCAGGACAGGAATGAAGACTAAAAACAGTACTTGGTGAGTACATACGGGATCAAGCTGCACTATACCTGCTAGCTTTTCTTCAATGTTGTCCACAAGAACAACATGATAGCTAACCAGTCACCTGCATCTACTAACTTTTTCCAATGTAGCATGCATTTTCACCAGTCTGCTCTAGTGTGACAGGTGTCAAGGCTTGCTCTTCAGGCTCATGCTACCTAGGATGCCGTAAAGAAGTTACAGTGTCAGTTGAGAATGAGTACAGGTGTTCGGTTCTTTGAGTTATGTGTCAAACTTTCTACCCATTCTTGGTAATTTCATTTTTGCCAAGAGGATGCAATTTGGTGGGGATTCTTATGCTACTGGACACTAACTGGTCCTTTTGGTTCGTCTCTGATGATGCAAGGCAAACATTCAAAGTTTTGCTGGAGGACCCCTGCAGAGTATGGAGGAGATAGTGATTCTTCACAAGGCAGCAGAAACACAGTAGTGTCTTTTTGGCAAAGAGGCAGAGGCAAGCAGTTCATGTCTTTCTACCATCATTGTCCATCTTTCCTAGACCATGCTTCTAAATAACCCTGGCCTTGTGCTTCAATTCATCGCAGCTCAGCTCATGTCATAGTATGAGCCGAATGGATGAGATCCTCAACCTTCCTTGGAGAAAAACAAAAAACTAGCCCAAGATGGTCATGAGGAGGGTGATGGATGTACAAACAGGGTTTCTAATAAAAACTAAAAATCCTGAATATTTCATGTTTGCAGTGTCAATCAGACGGCTCAGCCACATGTGCAGTGATCTGAAATATTATTCTGAGACATGACACCACTTCAGAATTAGCATTTACATGGGTACATTAGGATCCAAGTAGGTTAAAGCTAGAAAATCATTATTTGAATTGGACTGCTATATAACTCTCAGGCAATGCAATGAAGTGGAACTGCAGAGTTCATTTTAGTGCATCTCCTCAATGCACTCTTTGCATTAGAAATTATTAAAGGTTTACTGAAAAGTAGTTCAACCAGAGAAGAGAGCACGTTTGTTTTTCCCATGGAAAAATGGAGTTCCATTAAATTCAAGGGCAATTTGTGCTAATGCCCATTTTCCTACCTGTTTCTGGATCTATATATAATGTAAGCCTGTGGTATTCTGACAGCATTTTAACATATGGACTGAATTTCAGACTTGCTGCTTAAAAACTAGCATAGGAAGACCATGTTAAAGTTTTGCAATCACTGAGAGCTGAATTATCTATTACTACATGTGTAATCCAAGTTTTTCTGTTCTTGAATTTTCTTGTGAGCAGCAGTTCTATTAATTTGTTCATTAAGCACAGATCCATGTGCAGCTTGTGAAATCAATTGAAACCTCTGATTGCTTTTCACCCTGTGACCATTCTAACCCAGTGCAATTCCCATTGAAACAAATGAGATATTCCCCTTTACTGTTTGCCATGAGTGCCAGTGATCACACACTGTTTGCCATGAGTGGTGTGTGATCATCCTCTTCGTGAGCGGATGCCAGTGCTGCTGCTCACTGAAATATTCAAGAAATGGATTTGGAAAAGTGACTGAAGAATACCCTTGTTTGAACATGAATACCCTAATTTATGTGTAAATAAAGATGGTTGTCTGCAAGAAAGGCCATTCTGAGTTATTAGTATTAATAAAACCTGTATAAACCAATGGCCAAGGATCTGAGAGAAAAGTGCAGAAGTGCAGAAGAGCCTGCTGCAAAACACTCCTTGACTATCCCTGCAGCAAGAGCTGCCCCAAAAGCACACAGAAATACACCCTTGTAAAACTACCACCACCTTACACCTCCAAGTTCTGTATGAGATCTTCCTTTTGTTCCCTTAGCACCATCTCACTGCACCTGGAACTTGTAGAACCATTGCCTAACACTCCAGCTTAATGTATGGCTGTTTTTCTTGGTTGGTGAGTTGGAGACTCCGAAATTATGTGCAAGTAGTTTCCACGTGGGAATGAGAGCCATTTAAGTACAGGCACCAAGTATCTAGAGCTTAATGTCTCACACGCTTTCTGAGCTATAGCAGCAATTTGGGTAGTACCTCCTATGTTTTCATTGGCTCATTTTCATGGCTATTTTCGTTCTCTGACTAAATGTTCCGCACCATGCTGGGAAGCAGTGTTGGAACAGGATGATAAACATACAGGGTACTCGAGAGCTAAGGCAACAACACAAAATGGCTTTTCAAGCTCTTATCCTGCTCCAGTGGCCAGTGCTTGCTGGGAATAAGCGAGAGCAGAATTTGATGTGAGGGTTTTCAAGTGAGATTTTTGGAAGCATTCAGCACTGACATTACAGCACATTGCAAAGTTCTCATTTTGCCACTGGCTTTCAGGAATGCACATCTAAGTCCTTGCTGAATGCACTCGAAAACCTCTCAAATTCCCATCATTGTCACTGTGTACCCAAGATCAATAACTAAAGCAATAACATGGCAGAAGGGCTAGGAAATTCCGAGACACTTCTATCTTTAGCTGTAACCTACCTTCTAAGGAGAGGGCAAAAGCCCAAAGGGATGTGATTATTTCTGTAATAGGGAGTTTGTCATGCAGTCTTGTGGGTAGCTGCAAAACTTGGTTTGAATTTCACGGCTACAAGCAAAGCATCTCAAAACAGTAAATCATTTCTCTCTTTCCCTTTTTATTCACAACTATACAGATGGGAAATGAAACAAAAATATACTTCTTTTCCGTATTTGTAAAAACAATCTGCAGAAATGATTGGCCAAGATTTAAGGTAGTGAAATAGCAATGCCAGGTTTAAAATGTGTGAAATGCTAGTATTTGCAAGGAGAACAGTGACACTGATTTCTGACAGTGATGGGGAAGGTGCCCGAGTGAATGTCACACAAAGCAATCATGCTCTGCTCATCATTCATCCTCGTCCCAAGGAGGATGAATCCTGCAGGCAGACTTTGGATCCCATCCAAATTTCCAATAGGGTTTTAGGACACAGGAGGTCAGCTGGGATACTCCCCTCTGTTCCAGCAGAAGCTGTGAAAAATATTACTTCTCACTGCAATGTTACTAGGAAGCCATTCTGTTCAACTATGAACCAAAAAAACCCAAAAGTTTGACTCCAACAGTGTATGCTCTTAAACAGACCTCTCTCTCCTATTACAGAGTTCCTTTCAGAACTTGTTAAAACTGTAATTCAAAATTAGTTAATGTTTTCCATATCTTTCCACCATGAGCTTCTGTCCTTGTCTGTTTATGGTCAGGAATTGAAGGGTACCAGCTCTGAGATGGCACACACATACAGGTCAAATAATGCAAAAGGGAAGCCATACTTTGAGGAGGAGCTCGGAATCTGTTGGGGTATCATCCTGTTGTTCAGAAATAGTCTCTTCTCTCTTGAACCAAATTCTGAACCCCACTAAAGCTGTAAAGCTGTAAAGATGGAAAATGAAGGACAGATGCTGTGCACCTAACACAGGCGTAAACGAAGGCTGGGCTCTAGAGTGAGGAAGGTCAAAGAAGAAGAAGGAGCTGCAGTAACACACAATCACCCTGCAGCTGATAAAGGAACCAAAGACAATATTGTATTAGGATGGATGTCTTCAAGAGTTTCAAAGCCATGCTTTTTGACAGAGTCCTAGATGCATCCCCAAAAGACCTTTCTGGCATGAGATACGTCCTTCCATTTTTCCTTTGAGCAGAAGGAGGAAGGAGTAAGAAAGAGCAAGAGAAAGAGAAGGGAGTAGCTCAGTCTCGCTCTTCCCTGTTGGCTGCTATTTCTGTTGCTTTTGAGGGTGTATTGTAGTAGCGGCTGAGATACCACTGCTGATACCACATCAATCTGGACGTTGAGAGAGTGATACTGACCACACAAGGAAAAGGAAAAGGTGTGCTCAGGTCTGACTGTGTTTCAGGACAAGGTTTGGATACATCAGGAATAACAAATTTCTAGAGGGAATGAAAAAAAAAGAAAGGCTTCCTTTCAATTTAACTAATACTGTGAACAATTCACACTTTGCAGCTATAAATATGTCATTGAATTCAAGGGAACTAAAAAGTATGAAGACAGATAGGCAAAATCATTTCTATCCATGGGTGTCTGGGATATAGAATTCCTTTTTTAAGCAAAGTAGGCTTTCCATATCTGAAGGTATTTGCTTGAAACCAGTTTTATGCTGGAGCCCATCAAAATACATGCACTTTTTGCTTTGTAAGGAAAATAAGTCAAAGGGATGGCATTTCACTCCTTCTCCATCAAGGTCCTAAGTCTGACACAGCTTGCTGTGATGCAGAAGCAAGTTTATTTGAAATAAAGCTGGGTGGGAGGGAATTGCATCCAAAACCAGGGCCTGAAGCTCTTTCTGAGCCTTCTGTCGGGAAACTGCTGAGAGAACGGCAGTGACAGGATGTCCACAAACGGGGCTCATTGCAGCACCTTCTCCGACTTCCACCTGCCTTGGCTTGGAGAAGTCACCATGGTGGTCCACATGCTTGCCTGAATCTAGCCTGAACTACTACTGAGGCTAGTTCTGCCTGGGTCTTGCAGCAGAAAAGACCAGAGCATCCTTTCTGCTCATTACTCCTTTAACAGTGTATTTGCTCCCTATGCTGTCCAGCAGGTGAAGGTGTTAATTGCTCTTGGCTAGGAGCTCCATTGTCTGAGCAATCTCTTCCCTTTATTCATTCTTCCCAGAGCAGCTTCGATCTGGGAACTGCTCGTTCCAGCTGCTGGCTCTGAGGCAGCTGGGTCTAATGTGAAAGGCGCATGCATCAGTCTATCATCTTTTCTCAAAGGTGAAATACTTTATGGAAATTTATCAACTTTGACCAAGTTTTTCAGCAAGCGCATAAGCTAAAGAGATCTGAAATGAAAACTGAATTTATTACTGAATCAGGCTGTATGGTGAAATATTAAAAATCTGCCCTCTCCCTGCCCCCTTTCCTTTGATTAGAAAAAGAGTTTGAAGGCTCAGAAACTGCAGTGAGAGGGATTTGTCACCTGCAACTTCATCTTACTCAATCTGTGCCCCATGCACACAGTCAGCACAGGAGAGAGTAAAGGTTGTTGTGGCATGAACCTCCCTGTGCACAGGGACTTCATTCCAGCAGCGTCCAGAGGAGGCTGTTTTCATTTCACGCAGGGACAATGACAGTTTGGAGAAAAGCACCTTGGAGACATTTTCCAATATAGACAAGAACTGAGTCTGGCAGGCTTCAAGGCACCTGTTAAATGAAGCCTTCCATTGAAAAGTGTTGCATCTAAACGTGCTGACTTAAATTGCTGAACACATATCAGGAAGTTCCTGTACTTTCTCATGCACAATATTTGGTATTGAGTTTGGATTTCACTTGAGAGAAGTAGGAGATAGTGGCTTTACCTATGTAACACCATCTCAGGGGACAGAATGGAAACCATTTTTGGATCTAGAAGCTTTAAAAAAAAGGTAATACAATTTCTTCAGTTAGAAGAAAACTTCTGCTACCTACTGGAGTTCCTAATTAAATTAGAATAATTTAGAAAATAAAAAATATTCTTCATTTAAAAATACATGCCATTTTAATTTTTTTAAAATATCAGTTCAATGAAGATTGAATTCTGATTGACAATTCTCTCCTACATCTAGACAGAAGAAAAGTATTCAAATGATAAAAATAGGAGTTGCTTCTGCAATAAAAAACAAGTGGTTAGTGTATATTTACCTATATGTTTATATATATCAAATATTCATTTTAATGTATATTTTAATATATCTTTAAACATTGAGTATGTGTTTCAAATATACACATCATTGAGATTTCAAATAGCTACTCAGCAAATTTTAGTTTAATAAGAAGAGACAGGCAGAAGAAAAACGTGTTCACCTCTATCCTAATTTGTTCAGAGAAAAACACAGTGTTGGCTGAAATATTTGCCCTTGTTATTCCTGTTCAATGTCATTTGAAAAGAGCCATTCCTCATAGGTGGATATTCTTTAAAAATAGCTCCTAGATGACTCCATTGCTTGCTTCATGCTATGGACAAACAAAGCCCTCTTCTGTGAAGGTGAGAATGGGAGTTAGGACCCTGTTGTACTGGTTTAACCTTCTGGCATGAGACAGAAGCTGATGTGAATCTCTTTTCTCATTGCATTAATTAAAAAAAAATTTCAGACATAGGAGATAATATTAAGAATTAAAGTCTGATCCATGAAGCAGTGGAATGTGAACCCCTCTGAGCTTGTTAACTACATCCAAGAAGAGATTTTTGTGCTCAGCACCCAAGAGAAAATGAAGGCATCTGCAGTGTATTTGCCTGTTTTATTTAGGTTTGGGGTTAGGTCCTAGGCAATGTTATGGTGTCACTCTTCCCATATTTTAGTAAGCAGTTTCCTTGCTAATGCTGTAAATTGTTTTGCATCATTGACACATCAATCTCTGTGGAAACTCCAGGGTCTCAAATAGCAGAAAAGAAAAGAGCAGCACAGTTATTGATATGCTGGGGATGTAAGAGCCTGGAGAGCGGAACTGAAGGGCTTCCACCTTGAAAGGTGAAGCTCCTGCAAAAGACATCTTCAGTCAATGATCAGATTCCCATCATGAGTGGGATTTTACCATATCTTCATGCAAAAACTTTCAGAGTTACTAAATTTCCTGGGTTTTTTTCTTCTTAGCAGAACAAATAAGAAACAAAGGAACTTTTGACCCAACATTTCTTCTGTTGAGTGACGCAGAAAAGAGTGGGAAGATCTACTTTTGTCTCTAACTCAATTTGCTGGGTATCACTATAAAATATGAAAGCCCTAATCAACTGCAAATTTGCAAATTTCTCTCTATATAACCTTCTGTTTCCACCACCTCCCCGTTACATTATTCTGTCTGGATGGACATGCACACCATTGTACAATACACAGAAGAGAAAATGATTTCTACATTCATCCGTAAGAATTATGATTAGATTAGAAAATCACACCAATATACTCCTCAGCTTGATACACAAAATCTATTTGCTATGTGATTGAAGCTCCATTCAGCCTGGCCTTGAAAACTTCCAGGGATGGGACGTCCACAATCTGTTCCAGCGGGGCAACAGCCCTCACAGTAAAGAATTTCTTCCTGATACCTCATCTAAATCTCCCCTCTTTCAGTTTAAAAACATTAGCCCTTGTCCTATCGCTACATTCCCTGATAAAGAGTCCCTTCTCATCTCTCCTGTAGATTCCCTTTAAGTACTGTCAGCCTGCTATAAGGTCTTTGCAGAACCTTCTGTTCTCCAGGCTGAAAAACCCCAACTCTCTCAGCCTGTCTTCATAGGAGAGGTGCTCCAGCCCTCTGATCTGGACCTTCCTCCAGCAGGTCCATATCATTCTTATGGTTGGGGTGCCAGAGCTGGATGCAGCACTCCAGGCAGAGCCTCATGAGACCAGAGTAGATGGGCAGAATCACCTACCTGGACCTGCTGACCATGCTTCTTTTGATACTCAGCTCAGGATGAGTTTGGGCTTCTGGGCCACGAGCACACAATGCCAGCTCATGTTGAGCTTCTCATCCACCAGCAGCCCCAGGTCCTTCTTTGCAGAGCTGCTCTCAATCCATACTTTGTCCAACCTGTTTTTGTGCTTGGGATTGCCACAGCTTTCTTCCACTGTGTCTTTGTTTGGCATGATCTCTGCAGAACCGTGATGCAGCGCTTTTTCTCCTATACACTGACAGTTTCACTGTGTGCAAGGTTCAATGGAAGTTGTGTCTTCTCTGATTTATTAGCTAAATTCAAGAGGAGACCATTACTCAGGATTCAAAAGAAAGATAAGGAGTTCTCACAATCTGTACGCATAGCACATCCCGACAAACAATTTGAAAGGACTGCAATTCATTTTGGCACTCTGCTTTGAAAGATGCTCAGTGCTCAGACTCCAGGCAGTTCTGCGGAAAACAGCCGCAAGACTCCTGCGGTGTGCTGATGATGAATGAAGAATATTTTCCTCCTCTTGGGTTTTCTCTGATAGTAGCCTGCAGGTCAAAAACTCTTTGAAGCCAGGTGGCTTTGTTTAACCTGTGAAAGATTGCACTACTCTCTTTTTTCAGGGGTGTTTTGCTGTGAAAAGCACTAGAACAACTTAAGACCCTTCATTTTCCACAGATGAGAATCATCAGCCAAGTGTCTTCAGCAAGAAATTAGTCCCTGGTTTGGGGATCTCTTGACTCCCTTCAGATTCTGCTGCTTTTTGAATGTTATGATTTGACTCATTTTAAACCACCAAAATATCATGAGTGGTGATCTGAGGTAAGTAATGATGAGTGATAATCTGTGGTGAATGACAGCCAGGCTGCATTTTAACAAAGTGAGCAGTGCACAGCTTTAGTAAGCTGGAGGACTTGGATCACCCTTTCTGGCTCAGTAAGAAAAGCAAACACTGCTCCCTTTGGGATAAAATTCAACGGAAATCGGGCTTTGCATGGGTTGCTTAAAAGCTGCTGACTCCCATTTCTTTCTTCAAACCCAATCAGTTTTGTCTTGCAGCAATAACAACTGCCTTTGCTGATAAGTTTCCTTGGTTCATAGAAATCCTCTCTCTCCTTGGCAGCTTAGTTCAATTGTCTTTCTGCAGGAGGAGCTGTTGTTTGAAAAGCTTATACATAGTTGAAAATCTCAGTTCCAGTTCCATCTCTCCCAAGTGTCTCTGAGCTCAGTTCAGAGCACTAATACCTAATGCATGCCACGTGAAATGTAGCCTTCATTATTCTGAGAAATAATCATTATTGCAGTCCCATCCTGTCTGACAAGGAACAGGCATGGCACATACCCTGCTTGTTTTCTCTGTGCTTAATAGTTCAGTTCACTTGATGTCCCCAGATTTGCACTTTCCTCCTCCACTGAGGCAATCATGCTTGCTCTGCTTTGCTCTTGTCCAGCCGCTGTCCCTTTACGTGTATATCTTCACCCTTGTGGGTTGGAGACACCATCTTCTCCACCTGTGCAGCAAGCTAGGCATGGGCAACTCCACAACCAAGCAGTGTATCTTCCTCCCCAGAAGACCACCACTTTTCCAAGCTGACAACTATTTTCAACATATATCTCAGTTGCAACTAAAACTCAACCTGAAAATTAAAGCCAAAGAGACTTTACTGAGGAAGTAACTAATCCTTGGTTTCAGGCCATCTCTAGGTGCTCAAGCTCAAGACACATTTATCCAAGTGTGCAAGCAATACGCATCCATTCTCCTGAAATTAATTGATTTCATTCTTATGAAATTACAAACACAGATAGCAAGGGCTACTGAAGTCTTCAATTTCCATTTATCTTAAGATTATAAAAACCAGGGCTCCCCGCCTCTTCCCACACGGCTGCTGCCCTGTCATCCCATTCCACCATGTGGGGAATGTCAAGGCTGTGTGGAGCCCTGCTGCGCCTCTGTAATGGAAATTCAAAGGCAGTCAGAGCCAAGCCATACTATAAATAAGAAAAAAAATCCCATGCTGTAAATTGTTGTAACAGAAGCAGCATAACTTTCTCCTTTTTTTTATGGGATGAAGTCCAACATAAACAAAATAGTAATTTTTTTTTCCCATGGAGTTGCTATAGTTACTCTCTGGACAGAAAAGGAAAAGAAAAATCCACACCTGAAAGGAAGAGTATAGTGAAGTCTTTCTCTGTTAAAAGCTGATAAAATAAGATTTGCCATAATGGAACTAGAGATGAAGTTTTGATGCAAATCTCTGCTCCTGTCTAGGACTATGTCCCATTTCAGTGGCCAGCTCTGGGTTTTTATGGGAGGCTTGTCTGTGACTCAAACCGACCCACTGTAGGCACCCGCTCCAGCTGAATTTCCTGTCTCCTGGCACTGGCTGATCTGATGCCCTCTGACAGAAAGCTCACACCTCACAGCTCTTTTGACACGCTCAGTATTTTTTTGTGGACTACAGACACTGTCTTTTGACACAGAGGAGGTAGATTTGCCTTACGCGTTGTATATGCACTCGCATGAACACAGGCAGTGATCCATTCATGTTTATGATAAGGGATGTCTCGCAGCTTACACAAAATAAAGAATGCAAATATGTAGTATGAGGAAGAGTGTTTCAAAGCGAGACAGATGACTGAAACTAGAAGAGGGGATTGGAGAAACTGGCAAGAAATGTCATTTGTAGACAAAGTTATTTTCTGCCTATTAATTGCAAGTATGTAGAAGGCTCATTATAGGAAAACTGAAGGGCAGAAAAGGAAAATTACTTATGGAGGATACCTACTGTTTGTCATTGCAGCTGTAGAGGTCTTGGAGCCACTGGTTTTCATCTGTGGTTTCCTGGTTTCCACCTGGTTTCTACCAGCTCTTAAACATTTCTCCAGAAGGGGTTTCTAGAAAACCATGGCCCAGACATACGTTAAATCAAGGTCCTCAAGCATGAATGCCTGATGAAACTGTATTAGGAGATGCTGGAGAAGATGAAGGCAGCACGTGTACTGCCCAACTGTCAGCAGCATGGGTGGCAGATAGAAACCCTGTAGCTAAAAGCTATCAAAGGTGACTTTAGTTATAGAGAAATGCTTCTGATTTGTTTATGTTGACAGAATCTTTGGTCCTGGTTCAGGTCACAGCAGCAAATGCTGGTGATGTCACTCAAGTCACATTCACGAAATTTTACCTAGTTTCTCTTAATCGCTTTCGGGGATTAGCATTCCCCAAATCTGCTATCATTTTCATATATAAAAGCCACAGCCCTCATAAAAAGAACAAACTTACTTCAAGGCAGAATTATTTTAAAAACAGATGAATTAGAAAAGGCAGGGGTTATGATGTCCACAAGGAACTGTATTCTTCCATGTTCATTTTCTCTGGAAAGTGCTCAAAATCCACAGTGAAAATGGCACAAAACCAGAAAGTTGGAAAGAAAGAGGAAGAAGGGAGAGAGTTAATGCTCAGAGATGCAATTGGAAGCACTTTTAGACTTCACATTGTAAAAACATCTTTAGACCAATGAAATGAGAAATGGAAAAAAGGGAAATCATCCCCTTCTTCGTGCTTGGTGAGAATCTGCCAGAAACATATTGACCTTTTTTATCCTCTGCTATTTATCTCATGCTGCTGGAACATGCCTGGTGTCAATGGACCTTGTCTAGATTGTACCCACACTGGCAAAGAGATTAAAATGCTCCAGATCTGTCATCTGTTATGACAAAGCAAGCAATAAAAGTGAGGGTACCTATGTCCTTGCCTCTGCCCAGACCAACAGGCTGAGTGCTGTTCATCTCAGAGGTGCGGGTCAGGACCAGCTTTCTCTGCAAGCACATGCTTGTTGTGGGAGGAGCACCACTGGCTGATGCTGAGGGATACACCTGAAGGCACGTATTGGCTTTGAACAACAGGAACACAACATTTTGCTTGTCTACGTGCTTTAGAAATGATGTTTCAGCGCTGTATGACATTTAATCACTTCTTCCTTTGAAAGCCTAGCTGAAGCCTTTGATCTATGTTGCTTTTCTGAGTTTGCTGAGCTAGATAAATCAGTCCTCAAATACTGTTAGCTCTGCACTGACAGAGAATGTGTCCTCTGTGTTTTTATCCTCTCTATGCGTTAACGTCCTTCTTTCTTTTTTCCCATCTCTTCACACATGTAATTAAACAGCTCATTTCCTCTGATGCACCCCAGGAAAGGCACTCGGCCTTCCTGGCTTTTCTGCAGACAGCAGCTAACAGAAGCTTGAATCCCTCTTTCATTTATTTCTCTAAGTGTCGCCTCAGCGTCCCCATTCTGTTTTATTTTACCATTTGTAGGAAAGCTTTTTTTGCAAAACAGCCACACTTTATGCCATGAGTTTCTCACAGGTATGCGGTTGAAGAGGGTAGAGAACCACTTGTCTTCTACTGGAGCAAAAAACATTGATAGAAGAACAGCTTTACAGTCTTTACATGCCAGCTGGGTTTTTATTTTTATCATTATTATTACTACTATTATTATTAATATAATTATTTCATCAGAGCTAGTAATATTTTGGAAAAGTAGGTAAGAAAAGCAATACGAAGTAAAGGAGCTGCCTGCACAACACTTAAAGCAATTCACTGTGATGGAAAAGAGGGAGGTATGCCACGTAACAAGAGATATGATCAACAGTCACCAGACAGAGGGACAAATGTTTTCCTCACAAGTCCCCTGTACCAGCCCTCCTTGGGTCGGTGTGACACTCCAGGTGTGGCCAGGACACAGACAGACATGTGTCTCCTCTATCACAATGTTATTCCACCGAGCTACATCCCAGCATCTCAAGGGTTGCTTCTAGGAGCTCACTTTCCATCACTCTCTACTGCCCCGGGTAACAGTGCTCCGTCCCCCCAGGAGTCCCCCAGCGGTGGTCTCCGGCACTAAACTTGTCCAGCCCCATCCTGAAGGAGGCAGGAGAAGCAGGTGCCTCCTGTGCCTCCTGCAGGAACAGTGCTGGCTCGGCCCTGCTGCACAGGGATGCCAGTTCTCAGCCATCCCGGGCAAAGCGGAATTCACTCACTAAGTTCATCTGTTATTTGGGAGATGCTGTTTTGTTGGGATGCCACTCAAGAGTAACGTCTGAGCAGAATCTCATGTTTCAATGCATGGGGCAGGAGCTCCAGGAGCGTGTGCAGTCGGCACACCGAAAGGTAAAATAGAGTTAATTCTCTGTCGAGCGCTTAGTGCGAGACTATAGACACAGCCTGTAACATTAAGTCAGGGAACACAGCATTGGGATGTGCACTAGTTAAGAGTAATGTTTTACAAATGCTTCTAAATGCTGAATGTTTCCCAGGACGTGGTTCATTCACAGCACTTCACAACTTTTCCAGTCCCTCCTGGTAGTTAACATGAGAATAAAAAACCCTCCAGGAGCCATCTGGGAAAACATAGAAGAAAGGAGCACATCTGTCTTGTTTTAACTTCCAACCTGGGATCTGTATTTTCTAATTCTTCTCTTTTCTGGGAAGGAAGGGGGAAAAAGAGCACAAAGTTTCTGCAGAAGCCTATGTCTGCTGCAGAAGAGAAGTGTGTGCCCACACGTGGATCCACCTATTTGTCGGTGTCCAGGTATGAAAATGACAAGAGGTAAGACAGGAATCTGTGGCCAATTCTTTCTGTCTCCTGTGATCTGCCGTCTGGTTTGGGCCACACTTTGAGGGGTTGAGAAAGGACCAGTGAGATGCCAAAGGAAAAATATATTCAAATGCAAGACGTTTTTATAGACTGGAACTAAACCCAGCATAGCTTCCTCGCTTAAGTCCAGCCAGCCACATGTTCTCATCTTGCCTCTCCTTTTTCTTCCAGTCATAAGAAATACTCTGTTTACCTTAGACCACTAGAGCCTGAGATGGCTGGTCAGGGAATTTCACGCGGACAAGCTCAAAATGTGCACGTGTAGGGAATGATCCTCACCGACCATGCCAGAGAACATGGAGAGGGTTCTGTCACGTCTTCTGTGCTGCGTTTGCCCAGGCTGAAGTCACTGAGACATGGAAGGGGAGACACAGGAGAGGCCTTTGTGTCCACGGAGGGATCCTCCTTAGCTGAGCAATAGGAAACATGACAAATTCATAAGAAGGACCAACACAACCTTAAGCTTTGCCAGGAGCTGACCTTGTCCCTTGCACCACTGGTGTCCAGGCCCCGCACATCCTGAGGGTGAGCCCTGTCCCCTGCCAGCACTGAGCTCCAGGGCCAGGCGCCTTCACGTACTGAGTGGGACCAACCATCCCCGAAGACTTTTCAGGTCAGGGAGCTCCGTGGCCCCAGGTATCCCAAAGTCACTCCTGATCCAAGGTCATTGCAGCTGGAACCAGGACTAAGAGCCTCTGGGCTGAGCTCTGCGCTCATGACACCAACAAATGTCTTGTCCGAGGAGATGCTCTGCTGGAGAAGCCAGCAGTAGAAGCATAAAGAGGAATTCTCATACAATATTATCAATGCAGATAATAAGAATCATAGAATCATAGAATTGTCTAGGTTGGAAGAGACCCTTGGGATCACCGAGTCCAACCATCTACCATTTTTGTCATCGCAGATTAATGAGGGATAATTTAATGTCTAAAATTAGGAATCTGGGGTGGGTCCTGGTCATTGATTTTAGTCATTCAGTGGTCATTCGTGACTCATTGAAACTAAAAGTAAAAAAGGGTTCACTTTCATCGATTTTCTGCTTAGAAGTCGAGATCAGAATTGGAAATTGTGCAAGTGTCCTGCTCAGACATTTTCACATGGAATACCCTTTTCCTTTCAAAATGCTGTTACAGGTACCAGGAAGTGGCTCTATAATGAAAACATATAAAGGCTAACATAAAGTGAAATGTTCAGAATTCATCTCCCTGTTTTTGCATCCCCATTGTTTGGGGTAAGTCTACTTCACCATGTTTTCAGGTTACAAGTATTTCTTCATCTGCTGCTTTTTCAAGGTGATTGGAAGGCTTTTGGACATGAAAAAGTTCTGGCAGAAAAGCCCTTTTTGTCCCTAGTCCGTCATGTTAATTGTGTTTCTCCGGCTTGGTTGCACCCCGGTTGGAGTAAAGCAAGAAATTACTGCAGACAGAAACTCATTTGACACCAGGTACCCTCTCCCAGCCTCAGATCAATCAGGCCACGTGCAATTAAGCTGCCTCCTAAGACACAGCGCTACAGGGACGGGAAAATCCTGAAACCCAAACCCCAACAACCTTAATGACGGCCAGGGATTCTAATTTGCCATACATTGAAGACACATGTATTGTGCCTTGCGTGTTTGACTTTGCCAGCTGTTTGCAGGGGCTCTATGTGTTATGCTGGAGAAATGCTCTGCCCTTGATAAACGGACCTCTTTTGTGTTTCAGCCTTTCTGCAGAAGGAGGGAAGGACCCGTCCATCCCATCCTGAGCCTGGTGCTTCCCTCTGCTGTGCAGCCCAGAGAAAAGCATGGGCATGCAGGAACTGTCTCCCGAGATCCCGATCTACTGAAATGCTACTGTGGGCCTGCCTGGAGTGTGTCACCCTGGCATCAACACTGTTTGTAAGATAAACATTATTAAAAGATCCATGTTAGATGGATGAGACACGTTGTACAGAAAAAAGCAACCCATACATTTCCATTTTATACAATTAAAAATTATTCACAGTTTAAGATCTTTGGGAATATTTTGCTGTTGACAGGACTCTTCTGCTTTTCCCACTCCCCTCTTCCTCCAACTACAGTGCCCGTGAAATGCATAATTTTGCATTGCATCCTGGAAGAGCCTTTGCTCGGTGTTTTTTCCAGAAAGCTTTGACGTTTATGTGGGAAATCAGAGACGCAGGGTGGACCTCGCTGGTTCCAGTTCTCAGTTTTTCCGCTGTGCAACTGGAGGTGACTGGGGCAGCAAAGGCTTGGCAAAGGCATCCGCCGTGAGCTGGGGGTGTCTTGGGAAGGAATTCAGAGTATGGGAACGCTGGCGCCCGGCAGCCGGGAAGTAGGGGTTGATTTATGGCGCTGCCTGCTGATGCCAGGGCCTTCTGAGTTTGTGCCCCTGTTGGGACCGCTGCTCTAGAGAGGAGAGGCTGGTTTCTGGCCAAGATGGGGGAAACCAAAGAAAGGTCCTCAGGAGCAGGGTCTCCCAAGATTCTCTCTTCGGTGTGTAGTTTTATGGTGCAGAACAGAGACATTGAAGCCAGAGCATCCATCTGTCCCTCAGCTGGGAAAGCAGAACTGAGAGGGCCGTGGAAGAAGCTCTGACTCTCACATCTTGCTTATGGTGAAACCAATCGTTCCTGCATTACCAGGAAAACATCAAGGCGTTGTTTCCCACGCATTCATGGCCCCGAGGGAGGCTGAGTACGGGTTCCTGTGTCAAGAGAGGACAATGTTAAGAAACTCCTTCCTCTGTCACAACCAATCCCTTCCTCCTGGTTTCAGCTCACCCTTCTCTGAAACCCAGAGGTTGTCTCAGAGACACTGGGACAGCATTGAGAAAGCTGAGACAGCATTGCCTGAGCCGGGGGGGGGCGGGGGGTACACACCGGTTCACCCGGGGAACAGCTTCTCTGCACGGTGCTGGGAGGAGATCCCTTAGCAGGGACATTTGTTATATGCGTCTGTTTTCCCACCTTGTATGAAAGAAGCTGGGCTCCTGTGCTGGGTCTGGTGGGGCAAGTGTTAATAGTTCCCAGGACCCAGCAGGGACACAAGTATTCCATCCCATTTGGGCCACGCCCAGGGGGAGGGGCCTGAGCCAGCCGGGG
>BJBW01009704.1:0-48249 GCA_004320125.1 Scolopax mira | reverse complement strand
GTTCCAGCTTGTGCCCGTTGGCCCTTGTCCTGTCACTGGGAATCACTGAAAAGAGTCCGGCTCCATCCTCCCTCAACCCACCCTTTAGATACTTGTCAGCATTAATAAGGTCTCCCCTCAGCCTTCTCTTCTCCAGGCTAAAGAGCCCCATCTCTCTCAGCCTTTCCCCATCAAGGAGATGCTCCAATCCCTCCATCATCTTTGTTGCCCTACGCTGGACTCTTTCCAATAGTTCCATGTCCCTCTTGAACTGGGGAGCCCAGAACTGGATGCAGTATTCCAGTTGTGGCCTCCCCAGTGCAGAGCAGAGGGGGAGAATGACCTCCCTCCACCTACTGTCCACACTTTCCTATGCAGCCCAGGGTATGGTCAACCTCAAAGAAGTAGGCAGCTACTGCAGACACTTCTCCAAGGGAGACCTAACAAACCTACTCCCTCCAAGTGCTCATGGTGTGAATAGTGACAGTGCTTTCCAATGGTGAATGCATTTTCATCTATTCATCTGAAACCTTAAGCTGTTGAGCCACTCCTCTCTAGGCCTGGTCTTGACTTCAGCTTTTAAGTATCTCTTAACATAGATTGGGCTGTTTCATTTGCTCCATTTTTGTGACTGAATATCTATTAAATACCAACAGGAACAAACGTGTCTGGTCTATTTAACTTACACACAACTATTACCAAGCTGGGCTGGCTGGAGAACAAGAATTCAATTTAAAGGAAGGGGGTGGGGGTAGAAACATTGTAATTTGTTTTTGAGCTATGTTGGAACAAAATCCATCCCTTTAGACATTTTTCTGAGAGGAGACAGACTCACCTCCTGTCTTGGAATAGCTTAGTGGTTAGTGTACTCATCTGGGATGTGGGACACCAGAGTTCAAGTCCTTCCCTTCTCTGATTCAGAGCCCTAATCCCCGGACTGTTGGCTTCTCTCAGTTTCATCCCAGACCTAAATCCTTTCCAATAACACTTGTGATGAATTGATATTTTCCAATGGGTGAAAAATGAATGTTTTGTGAAGGAAAAATTCCTGTCTAATGGTTATGCTGAGCAGCCTGGGATCTTTGATTAAACAAAGAGAAGTCCAGACTCCCATCACACAACAATGGAAGGGAATTGCAAGTTGTGAAAAGAAGTGGTGTGTTAGGGAAGCAGAAGGAGTCTTCTTCTCTGGTGGTGCGCAGGGCTAGTGTGGTTAAGGCATGCTTTCTTTAGCTTTAGGTCTGCAAATTACTTTGAAAAAAAGAAGGACTCTCTCCTTCCCCAGGGGCACATGGGACTAGTATGGTTAAGGTTTGCTTTCCTTAGATATAGTTTTGTTTGATGTTTTTCGATTTCTTTAGCAAGTGGAACACAACAGAAAGTTACATCTAGGATCACATCTAGCCTCACTTGACTTCTTAGTTCAGAAGACAGACCGCCTTTCCTGGGCTGATGGAAATAACTTGTTTGTGTGAAGTGTCAAGTCACACCTATGAATCTGGATAGTAAGGTACTGTAACATGCTCTACCGCGAGCATAACCTTCATTTGTTACCACTTCTTAAATACGTATCTTTGTTTTATGCATTTTATTTTTTATTAATCTATTTTTATAATCTCCTTTCACATCACTTTAATAATCCATTTTCATATCCCTAATTCCCAGTGGAACAAACTACATCTTTAAACTTTTCCCAGAAGTCATGGGATCTGGTCCAGCTCTTACTGAAACCAAACTGATTCTCTTCAGTCACTTTATTTGGATGGTGGTCAGCATCTTACATGGCCAGCCCTTCTAGAAATTTTGAGTGTTCTTTGATCTCACAGTACGGTTACTTTTTCGGACGTGATGTCGCATGGGGTGTGAGGCCCAAGCTGTAACATGCAAAATGGAATGGCCACCTGACTTGCTTTAAACAGGCCATGTGTATGAAATGTAGCCCACAGAGTTGCCCATGACATGCTGCATAATCAGCTTGAACAGCAGGAGATGTGAGCGAACACATCTTTAGAGGAGCTTCAATTAACCCTTGCAGGTTAGGGTTCTAAATTTATTAGCTTATCAAATATGCAATTCAATTAACCTGAAGGAATAAATAAGGGTCAACTGTAAAAGTTATATATTAGTTGTTATTTGTTTATCCCAAGTTGATTAAACTGCTCCTTAAATCATTTTAACACCTTGTTTTACACTGAGGTTAATTGCTCCTCCATCTCTAGTTTTCACCTCTTTTAATAATAGAAACAATAATTTGTGAATTTGTGTATTTGGTCTAAACTATCACTGGTGTCCTCCAAATTGGTCTAAAAACTGATTTTTGTTTCTTAGGAATATTGACTATCTTGTTTCTACCAAAGGCTTGGAGCAGTTTCAGTGACTGGAGGAGATGGAAGTGTAATGGTGTCAAAAAGTCAATAAAGCAATATTTGACTTTAGCAAGCCAAGGTGTCAAGGTCTAATTTTGTGCTAAAAATCAAAAAGTAGTTAATAGTTTTGGCTCTGAGCAGGACAGGACATTGACAGTCACAGTTCCTGAGTTCTCTGCCCTTATTGAAGCCACTCCATCTTCCAAGCCCTTGCGAGGACTTGAGTCTTTTACAGGTTCTTAACCTGGCAAATGAGGGAATGACACATGGGAGAGTTTTCTAAGAGCAGCCCGTGTGACTCAGGGGTGGCCTCTGTAGTCATGTAATTGCATGTAAAAACAAAGGCAGATTTACTTAGTGTTGGCTGAGGAGAGCTCTAGCAAGGATCTGTAGGTTGCTATCCTGGCAGGACTGACATCCAAGATTGTAATACACAGCCCTGACAAAAGGAGGCTGTAGACATCATTTCAACCTGTAGATCAGAATAGCAGCAAGGGCTTGGCTGCTATTTCATTGGAAATATTTCAATTTCTCATTTGCTTTGCAGACTACCAGGTTAGAAACAAAATCTTTAAGTGGGTTTCCGTCTTTCTCCCATCAGATTATTGGACTTGCTGTCCAGCTCACTGGACTCTTTTGAGTAAGCATTGCCCCTGCAGTATAACAGGCATGCCTGAAGTAACCAAAGGCTGGCTGCTTGATGTTGCTTTTTGGGAAGGGCCACCAGCAGAGCATGGAAATGGGACAAGCTTCTCACTTCCAGCCCTGAGTCACATATCATAGAATCGTAGAATCATATGGGGTTGGAAGAGACCTCTGGAGATCATCTAGTCCAATCTCCCCCACCAGAGTGGGTCCACCTAGAGCACACTGCACAGGAACTTGTCCAGGTGGGGTTTGAATGTCTCCAGAGAAGGAGACTCCACCACCTCCCTGGGCAGCCTCTGCCAGGGCTCTACCACTCTCACAGGAAAGAAGATCCTCCTCATGTTTAGGTGGAACTTCTTATACTCAAGTCTGTGCCCATTTCCTCTTGTCCTGTCCCTGGGCACCACTGAGAAAAGACCAGCCCCGTCCTCCTGACACCCACCCTTTAAGTATTCGTAAGCATTGATCAGGTCCCCCCTCAGTCTTTTCCTCTCAAGACTAAAAAGATCCAAGTCCCTCGGCCTTTCCTCATAGGAGAGATGCTCCAGGCCCTTAATCATCTTTGTAGCCCTCTGCTGTATCCTCTCCAGCAGTTCCCTGTCCTTCTGGAACTGGGGAGCCCAGAACTGGACCCGGTGCTCCAGCTGGGGCCTCACCAGGGCAGAGCAGAGGGGTAGGATGACCTCCCTTGACCTGCTGGCCACGTTCTTCTTGATGCACCCCAGGATGCCATTGGCCTTCTTGTCCACCAAGGCACATTGCTGGCTCATGGTCATCCTGTTGTCCAAGATTTGAAATTATCTGAAATTATTTGAAATATCAGTTTTGAAATTATTCATACACACAAACAGAAAAGGCTCCTGGGCTTCTGCAAAGAGTTAAGTCATTCAGAGCATGTGGCTACTTCAGTCCATTTCAGAGACCCTCTCAGACCCTACTCATTGCAGGGAATACTTCACATGTGCCCAGACCTGACAGAGCTGTTCTTGCTTTATTATTTTCCATCTTTGAAAATGCAGCAGGAAAACTCCAATAAGAACCTTGCTCCAGGACCAGTAGAACAGAAAAGCTGACATTAAAATTGAGTGATCCCCTTCGTATGGAGAGAAAGAGCTTGCAGAACTCGGGGAGGGGGGGAGGGAATGTCAGACCTTATTAAATCTGTATGGTTTTTTGTTAACAATCCATGGAGTCATAGGCATGAATAGGGAAAAATTGTGCAACAGGTGGTGAGGCTTGTCAGAAGATGGCTTATCGCTAATTACTCCTGAGATGCCTTTATCCTCTTTTCACCAAATATCGCTATTTTTTGCAATGTCAAGCCAAAAGGTAATCAGCGATAACAACGGCCTGTCCTGTCACAAAGGCAGGGTTTGTTAACTCATCATTTCTACGGCTGCAGTTACTGTCAGACCGTGGCAGACCCTCCCTCAAGAATGTCTTTGAGGACACGCTCGTAAACTCATTTCACAAAACCAACCGCTGCGCAGCCAACGTAAAGGGCTGGGTCAGTGTGGGGGAGGAAGGGAAACACACTTTATTTCCAGTGACTGTGGATATCAGAAATATCAGCAACCCATGCTGTGGAGGACGTCTGCATGCCGTGCAATCTGTCCTCCCAACAGCTTCAGAGCAGGTGTTTTTTAATCAAGGTCTCCAGGTGTTTGTTTGTGAAATACTTTGATTGGAGGGACACATGCGCAGACTGAGGAGGAGTGTGATATCTGTGCAGTCCTCTGGAATCTTGTACTCATTAGTAAGTAGTGATGATGTGCTTGTCAACACCTATAGGAAAGCCAATTTGTACTAAATTATTTAAACCCTACTCAAACAATGATGATCTTATTTAAGTTGCAGGTGCTCAGCTTCAGGCCTAGGCTTGTGCAAGATGTTTACTTGTTATGTCTTAAAATACATTCAGTGAAAAAAGAAAAAGAGAAGAAAAAAACATGAATGTAAGAATGTCTTTGTTACATTTTAGGACCTTCTTCCATAAACACACAAAAGCTGAACTAGGACTGTCTGGTTAAGCTTTGCCAAGCACTGGGGCTTCTGAGATCCCATGTATGTTCTACAGAGCTTAGGCACAGTAGATAGCATCTACAGGCTGCCAATGAACATAAGGGCTCTGCTGTGTTGGGTGCTATGCCCTTGTGTGCTACAAAAAATAGATTTTGCTTAACAATGCAGTCAGTTTGAGCACAAGTTGCAACAGGGAAGCAAACCAAGCAAGAAGGGAGAGGACAAATGGGATAATGATAAACCTGAATCCATTTCAGTTAGCTTTGTGTCAGTCCAGACCACAGTCTATATGGCAGTTGTGGCCGTGTGCTCTCCCTGTTTTGCCCCCCTGTTGTCCCCCCTGCCGGCTCCTGCTCGGGCCTTGGCCACCATGGCCATCACAACAGCAGCTGTGATAACTTGTATCTGGATTTTGGGGGATAGCTGGCAGCACAGTCAAAATACTGTCTGGAGTGAGGACCTAGAAATTTTATTTTCCTGAGAATATGACTCTAGGTCTATTATTTTACTCTATAAGTAAGCCCCAGGACAGCCCCAGAGCCTTGGAGCTCTCCTGTATGGCAGCAGCTGCACACCAGGATCTCCCCTGTGGTGAGGAGGTTAAGGTTCTACTCCTCGAGGCTGAGAGATTCCTTGCCCCAACAGATTCTGAGTAAGTGAGTAACAGCATGCTGAACTTTGAAATCTTAGCAAAGTAATGTAAAGGGTTGATTGCCCATATATAATCCTTGAGACACAAAGCATTGACCAAGTCTGGGACTAGGGTTGGATCCAGCCGCCCCCAGACTCCTCTCTGAGAAGGAGTTTAGAAACCCAGGGGGTCCTTTCTGAACCTCCTGACTCAATGGGAGGGTCTCCCCGACAGCTCGTCTGACCCTGTCCTCTCTGCAGTAAATCATAGAGCATACCATGACATCGAATCTCTTAAAACACTATCGCATTTACTACTGGTTTTATTGCACTTACTGCTGATTTTGTTAAATCATGGTTTCACCTTAAGAAATATTTCACTACTTCACTCTAACAAGTGAAGTCAATCACTCCCTCCGTGACAGCAGTAACTGCCGGACATCACGGCAGAAGTAAAGCTTCAGGTGGAATTCAAAGGTTTGTAGGGAAGTGGCTTAATGGCGTGAGGGACACAAGGAGACAGAGAAGGGTGCAGGTAGATGTGGATGAACAGACAGGGTGGTGCTGGTAGCACTAGTGAAGATGGCAATGCCCCAAGAGCTGAACAGTCAGTTAAAGTGTAGTTTGGTTGTGAAAGGATTTAAAGAGAGGGATAAAAGGTGGAGGTGGGTTTTTTTGTCTTTTTAGAAGGAGGTGGGTAGCAGAAGGCCATGAATGGTGTAAATTGTAGGACTGAAACAGCTATCAAAAAGGATGATTTCGGCAATTCTTTGAGCAGACCAGGTGGTGAAAAGCTTGCAACAGCTGAGGGTTAAGATGCAGGGAGTGAAGCACTCAGGTGGAAGTTTTTCTATTCAGGATACGGTCTGGAGATGTTGAAAGAGGAAATTATTTGAGTATAAGGTCAGTGTTGAAAGCATCAAAATGCCTCAAAGCCACACCTCAAAAACAAAATCCATAACCATGGATCCAAGGGACTGCATGTTTGATTAGACTCTTACCAACACAGAGAAACAGTAAAAAAAAGTATGAGTTTGGAGAAGAGCTCAGCTGAGACCTTAATCTTGTTTTGCTTAAGCTCAAGCCTATGTAAATGAGAGATGGAATAAAGGGTGGAATTGGATGAAAGCAATTTAATGTGTCGTCAACCTGAAAATAGTTTGAGAGTGAATAAAGATTCTGTGTTTAGGGAGGCCTCATCCTGTGGGTCCATAGTTCAGCTCTTAGCTGTTATGGTAATGCAAACACATAATAATTATAAAGGAAGGGTTCAATGACAACACAGTGTAAAGCCACAGAAAGGGAAGAGGGGAAAAGAGGAAAGATCATCTGGATAAGGTTCTAAATGACCAAGTAAAGAAGCATAATGAAACACAATGCCCACTGCAATGTGGAATTTAAACAGGGTGTTGCTGAACAGAAGAACTGAAGAGTTTATAAGGATGTGGATAGAGGAGGAGATTTGGGACTTAGCCAATTGAAGGAGGTTGGAAACTTATCTGAGAGCTCCATTAGTCAAAGAAGAGTCAAACTAGAGACAGCTGTGAATAGTATTAGTGAGAAGGATTTTGAGGGGGAGAGGGTGGTGTTGCAAAAGGCATGCCTCCTCATTTAAGAGGAGACGGAAAAGGGGAATATTGTCTAAAGAGAGGAAAAACTACAGCATGTTTAAAACAATGCTGTGGCTTTCTCTGTCTTCTTTTGTCCTGTTAGTGGAGGACAGGAAGATTTTGCCAAGTGCAAAGTTCACAGGTATGTAATTTTGCTTGGATAACGTAATTCTTATAAGGAACTTCAGTCAACTTCAGTTGTGTTACAACACAGCATGTTTCAGTCTTCCTACTCCTGAACTTTTACCTTAGTATGAAATGTCTTTTCTCTCTTTTTAAAAAATTCCCCAGGTCTATTATTGTCATTTGTGGATTTCTCACTTTTGTAGAAGTTTGCCTCTTACAGTTGGTTTATATCCCAATCTCCAAGCTTTTCAAACCTGGCTTGTTTATTTTTTTGTACAGAGGGACCATACCCCTCTGCTATCATAGATATTTTAGAAACATTTTAAGTTTTACATTACCTCCTTAAGTAATTCATATGGAAGATACTGAGTTGCTCCAAAGAACCAAAGCAAGATAGCCAGCTCACTGACCTGAAACCATCCTCTCAAATATCAGTTACAGCTGATTGCTTAATTTATCTCCCATACTGTAAGGTTCCCTAAGAATATTGGCAAGGAGACATATCTGAAGTTCCTATGCATTTCTGTCATTATTTCCAGGGTCTTACTGGAAAGCACTTAAATTATGTAATCACACCCTTAAGTCCAAAAATTCCACAGATGGAGTTCCATGAAAACACTGCCATGTGAAGAAATACTGGGGGTTTATTCCAGTCTCTCTCGCTGAAATTTCATTATAAGTTTCATTAAGTTGTGACAAGGCATGTGAATACAGTGCTCTGCCATAAACATAATACATTTGCACGAAAATGCATTGGTTTTGATTTATTTGTATCATCATGTTTGTCTTGCTTGGTTTTTCATGCTACCGTGTTTTTCGTTCTTTTTATGCCATCACAGAACAGATAAACTCCATCTTTCAGTGATGTGGGAAAGGCAAAGACTGTCTGTTTACAAAAATAAGAGTAGAGTTGGCCTTCTTGGGATAAAGAGATCATATATTTTATGTGAAAGATTAACAAAAACATTCTGAGTGTCGGTCCTTGCTTTACTTCACAAGTTCTCTGTTTCCATAAGTCTAGTACAGCATAAAGCACAGACAGTGTTATTCTAGCTCTGTGATTAGAAACAGTTTTCCGCAAGGCTACTTTTGATTTTAACAGCCGAAATCTGTTTTTGTTTATCCTATATGAAAGCTCATTTCTGTAATGGAAGCTGTTTTAAAAGATGAAGGTATGCATACTTAAATCAAGAAAGATAAATAATATAATTAATATTTATAGAGTTATAAACAGGTTGATTATTTAATCAGAACAAGCTATTTAGTAATTATAGGAAATAGAGCAAGGGTCACATGTACAATAAAGGCTTAGCTAAAAATAAAGAAGTTTTTGAGATGGCTTCCTTGTTAATCAGAAACATGGCAAATTTTCAAGCTCAGGAAGTTCATTTGGGCTGCAACAGGGCAACAATATATAGATACGTTGTTCAGTTTACTTTTTTTTTTTTTAACAAGCAATAGAATCTTCAGTCACTTTATGGCAGAATAAGATGATGAGAGAAAATGACTGATCTAATCCCCGCGACCAGAAATCTCTTTATGATGAGAATTTATGAATTTAAAATTCAAGGGTATTTTTTTCTGAGACTTCTATGTGACTACCCATTTGCAAAGTAATGTGAAGTGTTTGGAGATGTAATGTTTGAGCTGCTGACATAATTAATGATTTCATTAAGAGCATGAAAGGAGGCTCTTGTATTTCTCTGGTGTTAGTGAGCCAAGTTCATGTCCGAACTCCAATAACTGAAGTCGCTTTTGCCCATCTAGACTGTTGGTCCTCTTGTTGCAAAACAAAAATTTGAAAGCCAAATATTATACTGGGCTGTGATACTTCCCAACATGTCAGGAGTGTGACATGCTTTAAATATGAGCAGCTACTATGGATTACATGCTGGCAGAGAGCTTACTGACATCTCACAGAACAATGCAAATGGGAAGAATGTAAACAGAATAATGTGCTTGCAGATGTTCAAAGGAAATCAATTTAAAAATTACCACTTATCCCTCCTGGTTTTGAGACTACCTACTCGCTTAGGTAGTCTGCACTCCAGAAGCAATGTTGATCCTTGAAAATTTATGGCAACCCAAAAAAAGCTGCAGTAGGATTTGTGAGGAATAAATTATGAATTTGGGACAGTGCCCTTTTAGTTATGCCCTGACTGACTTTTCATCTCAGGAGAGCTGGGCTAACATCCTGAATAAGTTGGCATGAGCTTGGTTTCTTCATCTTGATACCTAATGAATAATAAAGATACAGCTGCTACAAAACCCATACTTTGAAGTAGTCCAGGGAAGTGGAACAGAAAGTGTGCTGAAAGCCAGATTTGTGCTCTAGACCTATGAGAAAACAAAGCATGTAGGAAGTACAAGTAGCCAAACTGACTTCACAGAGACTACCCAAGTGCTTAAGCTAAGGGAACAATGCTGAGCTTTTCTGGTTCAGAACCAAGCACAACAGGGGCTAAAGTACTAAGAGGGCTAGAACCTATGTCAGGATTCAGAGGGCTACATGAAAAACTTCTAGTGCATGTATAACCTCAGACAGTGTTAGCCCCTTCAATGACCATTGACATCACACAACGTCCTGCTTCGATCTATGCTGTCTATTTTAAATTTCTAAATAAGCTGATTCTTTGGTGATGTTAGCTATGAAATCAATGATACAAACCGACCTAAGCATATGCCTAGCATTAAGCAAGTAGTCCTTTTTAAACCAGCATTCACACTTTAAAACATGCCCACGTGTATCAGAAGTAAGGAAGCTATGAAACTATGTGGAGAAAAAATGAACCCATATCATATGTTGGGAAGTCTTTTGTTGATTCATGTTAACATATACGACGATTTCATCTCTTCATCTATTTGAGGAATTACATTGCAATGAAATGAAAGGAAAATGTCATATTTCTCTGTTGGTGAGTATCATTTCATAGGACCTACACTTATACAGACCTTGATATCTAAAGGTTTCAGAGAAGCTAAGAATAACCATATTAGGTCAGAATCAAGGTGCAGCTAGCCCATTGGATTGCCTCTGGCAGAAACCAGTAGCAGACACACAGACTAATATGAAATGAATCATCTCCAGTTAAATTCTCCTGTCTCTCAGTAATCACTGATTTAGAGGTTGACTGGAGGATGTATTTGTATCATCATTTTGAATCAGCACCAATAGATTTATTCTTCCCAAGTTTTAGTAAAACCTTTTCTGACCTTGGTTTCAGTGCTGGCCTCCACAACATCCTGTGGCAGACTTCCACAGTTTAATTATTATGTTGTGCGAAAAAGTACTTCCTTTTGTTTGTTTTTAATGTGGAGGGAACTGAATTCTCCTTAATTTTTTATGTTATGGGAAATGCGGAATAGTAATTTTCTGCTCATCTTCTCTTTGCCATTCATAATTTTGTAGACCCTATTATATTTCTCCCTTGTCATCTCTTTTTTTCCAGCAGAGAAGTTGTAGTCCATTTAATTTCTATTCCTATACAAGCCTTTCCTTACTTCAAATTGTCCTTTGTTGATAATGATACAGTAGAAGTGGAGAAGATACAGAGCAAAACTATTCTGAGAAAAACAATCACAATTATGGAATTCAGAAGTGGAAAAACACATTATGTAAGAATATGCAGAAGTCAAGTTCCTTTTCCCTGACACATTTATAGTATTTCATTTCCAGCGTAATGGCCAATTACATAAGCAGCT
The DNA here is from genome assembly GCA_004320125.1 of Scolopax mira. Taxonomy (NCBI): domain Eukaryota; kingdom Metazoa; phylum Chordata; class Aves; order Charadriiformes; family Scolopacidae; genus Scolopax; species Scolopax mira. The sequence goes on along the minus strand of BJBW01009704.1, from coordinate 37,166 downwards.
TTGGTGTTTCTTGTCCTGGATGGTTTCTGCGCATTCTGTCTTATTGGACTATTCATAAAGAAAATTTCAAATTGCTTTTCCCCTCTAAGTGACCCAAGGAGATGACAAATATGGACTTTTTATTTTGTTTGTCTGTTAGATTCAAATACGAGAAGGAAAAAAAAAAAGTGAAAGTATAAAATAAGTCCGCAAATTCTTTATGTAATATACAAATCCCTTGAAGAACCATCATAGAATCATAGAATCGTTTGAGTTGGAAGGGACCTTAAAGATCATGGAGTTCCAACCCACTTGCCACAGGCAGGGACACCTCCCACTAGAGCAGGTGTGGCATTACCTTTAGAGAAAAACCTTAGATTCCAAAATCCATATATCGTTACCTTTCCTTGGAAGTTTTGTTCCTAAAACTCTGTTTCTTAGCTTTTTTTGGCTGTTTGGTTGCATCTTTATATGTGTGCTAGGGTGTGCGTGTGCTCCCATATACTGGTGTCTGTGTGAGCTCATTCACTTTGTGCTCGGGTTAATAAGATATGAGGTCATTCTTTCTTGAGAAAGCGTTTTGTGGTCTGGCTAGAGAAAAAAAGCCATGTTCAGCATTTTAAGCTGTCTCTTGCTGGGGAAAAGCTCAACTTTCTTGAGGAACCCGCTTATCACAGAGACAACTGGGCACGGACTGATATCTTATGCTTCTGGTTGCTTAGTCCTAATCCTATGAATTTATGGGACTAATATATAATAAAAGAAAATGTGGTTATTCATATATACATATACATGTGTCCAGAGAGGCTCTGCTTTATATGAAATAGAAAAAATATGTTTAGTATGTATTTAACACATATATAGTATAGATATTCATGCGTACATATGCCTATACTTGATATATACATTATATGTATGTATATGGAGACCTATATATTTGCAGACAGCAGTAAGTCTGAGGAGTAAAAGGAAACTCTTCCATCTAGGGAGATGGTCTTTGGGTTAAACAGCTGAGATATAGTGTTTATGTTCATGTGGAACTCCGCTTTTGAGAACCTGACATAAATTCACATATTGCTCAACAGAGTTGTGGTTTGGTGCTGAGTGCCTTACAGTCCCGGATTACCTCTCTTCAGTTGTTTTTTGGTTTGTTTGGGTTTTTTTTCTTTTCTTAATTTAGAGTATTCTTTTATTCCTAGCTTCTGGCTCATTAGGGTGGATATCAATTACAACATTTTACCAGAGTCGTCCCATGAAATTTGTAGCATTATTTGGTAACATTATTGATGTCAGAAGGAGATGCAGGAACTTTGCATGTATCCACATGCAGAAGTTACAGCTATGGGAGTGCAAGACTTTGAACAAATGGGAAGAATGTGCATTGAGAGTGCAGATATACATCAGTGAGATTTGCTCAGACTGAAAAAAGAAACTGCCTTCTGGTAGACAGTGGTGCTTCATCCCAAAGCGAATTGGTTTGGGAAAGTTTTAAGCAACTGAAAATCCAAGATTAAAAATGTGTGTAGAAGGAGAGAACTCAGGACTGATCTGGTTAGGGAGAAAGGGTTGGCAAGGGGTTATGAAACCTCATGTCTGGAACTGCATCTTGTGGTAGGGAAACATTTACCACACCAACCAATGTGTACTGGAGGGAGCTGAAAGTTCTTTCCCCTTCCCTGCTTTCTCTCAGTAAATCCACTTTAAATGAACTTTAGTTTTACTGTCCAAAATGATACACTCTACTTATGTAAACTGCATGTCTGCACCTAGAAAGCATCTATTGTGAGGCTTTCCTGGTTTCTCCTATTATACCACACACCTAGCAGTACGTAGTGCTGGTGAGTGAGAAGATTAACAGGTGTGACTACAATGTATGATTAAATAATAAAATCTTAAACCAAAACTCTCATTTAATGGGTAGGTAGATTGATGGGGAAGGAAAAAAAGAAAGATTTTTGCCATCATCATCAACTTCTGACTACGTGCCTCTTTCCATTTACTTTGAGTTCAGGGTTGCACTGTAATTGCAATATGCTCCTTTTTCAGTTGACACATCCAGAAGGGAACACCTCATATAACCGCACGCTGAGTCAGTAGCACTGTCTAATGGGAAAAGAGTTGTTGTTGCCCTTTAGGTATTAAAACAATAGCTGAAGTATTAATCATTCTGTATTTAATGCAGAGATGAACAAGCCTTTTCCCTAAAGTTAGATATATTTGTTTGAGCGTTATTTCCATGTCGGAACTGATTCAGTTCTCCCACTGTGCTCTGCCTGACAAATGGAAAGAATAAATTTAAAATTATAAAACAACTGTTTGGTTATTTTGTGAAACTATGTTTAATGTGTATTTTAACAAATAGTTTCTTTTGGTTTTGCATTTGGTGGGTTTGGGCTTTCTTTTATTTTGTTGTACGCAATCCTATAAGAGTTACTTTACATCTTCTGTTCTTGAAGAGTAGTTTACCCTGTAGGAACAGCTACACCTTGAAATGATTTTTCCTCTTTACAGAACACCCTTCTTCCAGAAACTTTCAAAGTACTGTGCAGACTTAAGATATGACTTGCAAATCTTAACATGATCTTGATTTAAAGCCCAAAGAATGACTTCCATTAGCTTTGATGACTCTGTCTCAGATATTATGACTTCACCCATTGCTAAAATGGAGTGGAATAGAAAAGTATTTTGACATTGCATGGCAGTACTCTAAAATACTTAAAGAAAATACACACAGAAAAATAATATATATATGTTATATATATATTATCAAAACAAAACCTGCAGTGCAACTAAAATACAACACCTTAAGAGAAGTTTGAGTGGGACATAGACATTATTTTCTCCTAGTCTACTTACAAATGCTGTGGAATTATATATAGCAAAAGAGTTTACCTCTACATTGTCAAATCTTTGTGCAGCCTCTGTTTGGTGTATACTGACTTAAAGAATAGTTCAGGAAAGTTATATTAATAAGTCCCTTTGGGAAAAAAGTTTGGAAAATTGCCTTGAAATAATAATATGTAAGCATTGATGGGAAATGAGTAAACCGTAATCCCAGAGGTAATCCTAATAGTCACAGCTGGAATGGGAATTGTTAGCAACCATAGTCCCCTTTGCTGAATTCTTCCCTTTTCCTAGATAGATGGATGAAGTTCAGAAGGCCTCGCAAGGTTTGTTTGAATCTGTGCTTATACGGCATGCTGAGTTTGAGATTTTTCTAAAAGTGGGTCTAGAGATGACATGGAAACCCTGGGAATAGAGTTTCCCCCTCCCCTGCCAAAGCAGGCCACTGTTACTTCTGCCTCGTTGGACTGCTTTGTGAACAACTGCTGAACAACTGCAAAATCTTATTGCAGGCTATCGGCAGGTCTAGAAGCCTTAGCTAAGCCAGATGTAGCACTCAATTACTATAACTTCTGCTATAACAACTCCATGACTGACTCCACAGTTGGAAACGTGCAGCTGAAGGGCTGCAGCTCCCGAATTTTGAAGACAGTAGCAGACAAGCAGTGTGTGCCAGAGTGCTGGGCCTGGGAGCACCCTAAGCACAACCACAGCGCCTGTTCGGGCCTTGGGATAGAAAACTGGCCGTAGGCTGAAGGTGGATACGAGTCCCCAGGGCTGTGCGAGGATGCTCAGCCATATGGCTAATTGCACTAAAAGCAGCAGTTCTGACTAGTTCAGGGCAGACCAGATTTCAACCCTGCTTCCCATTTTTTTAAGTGTAGGCGTTGTACCTAGTTCATGATGCCTTAAGGGTTTGCCACAGCCTCCACCTTCCATCAGTATATGTGACTGTCTCACTGTTTCTAGTAAACTTGTCCTCTCCTCGCCCTCCCCATCATCTCTGTTGTTGCTATGGGGTCTACCTTTAAGCACAGACATGTAAACCAATAAAGGGAACAATGACCAAAGACATGCTGTCTTTCCTTAATCCCTTAATCCATTTTAATTTTTTTTTTCTTTTTTCAGCATTTGATGTATTAGGCCCAAGTTCATTTGGTGGATTAGGTTCAAGTTGCCTGCTCCTCAGGGTGATTAAGAGCTAACAGGTTTTCCAGATTGACACAGGGTTCCTGTGAGAAACTAGAGATATTTTCCTGTCATTAGGGTCTGCAATATATAAGTTTACACAAGGCAATTGTAAATTTGTAATTTCTCTACCTTTGGAAACCTTCAGATAGCAACGGAAATAACAGCCTTCTAACATGTATGGATTTTCATGTTAGTTGCAGGCTTCTAGTCAATAAACACATCAGAAAAGCTCTACTCTAACAGTCATTTATCGTTCTCCACTGATAAAATTTGACCTCCAGGTCAAAGTGATTTCCAACTGATCATCGTCAAAGTGATTTCCAACTGATCATCGTCAAAGCGATTTCCAACTGATCATCATCAAAGAGAAACAGGTTATTCAGTTCATTAAAAAAAGGTCATTCCCTGTGTAAACCGGACATTTGAGGGGTGTGTACAGTGAGTTTCATTTCTTTTAGTTAATTTTCCTTTGAAGTCATGTCTTCCTCACATTTTTGCCCAGAACCCTCCTTCTTCCTTTCATTTTTATCTCTTTTCTTAGCCAACTGCTCCCACACTCTGGATCTCTCATCCCAGTGAGTTGTTCTTCCTTCCTTGTTTTCTGTTGTAGCTGCCACCATACTCTGTCCCCGCACCAGCCATTGTAATCCCACCCCTGTTACACTGAGTCCCCTTAGTGGACTGACAGAGCCATTTTGTCTGTGCCAGCCCAAGACACAGCCATTCATGGAAGTGTTGAAGGTGCAACATGAAGACAGATGCATCAAATCTCTGGGGGTTTTAGCTAGTTGCCAAAATAACTCTGGGTTCTGAAAATTACAGGAAAAAAAAATAAAAATAAATTGTTGATTTTCAACACCTCTATTACTTGTCCAAATATGAATTTATTAACAGTAGAGTGAAAGGCATGACACTGGCTCTTAGGCAATCCCTGATTCTGACAGATTTCAAAGACAAACAATAGAGGTGTTAACATTGTTCAAGAATTGATTGCAATGATCTTACAATGGAAAGCGTTGAGCAACTTACACAGGCTGGTGCCAACTCCTACTACAATAGCAGTCTCCTCTGTCTCACCATGCTCAGGCACTATAGGATCAGATTCAGCACAAAGTGTCAATTGAAGACTGATTTTTATTTCCTTTTCAGCATTTCTCTCATGCTCACTTTGCTTAATTGAGCGGTCTAATCTTAGGGAGAAAAGTAGGGCGGTAGGGATGTGGGGGCCAGTTTCAGAACTTCAGAAGAATGGGCACTAGTGGGGCATTTGCAGAGAAAACATCTTCAAAGGCTGTATAGGCTGCTTGGTGCTTCTCTTTGTGAATGTTTTCCCCTTTCTGGCCTTATTAGGACAGGATAATTATCATGTGTCTTTGAGATGTCATTAATTTGTCTTGTTTTTGCCATGTGACTGGATTGCCTTCTCATTTCAAAACCTGCCTGGTTTCTTGGAGTACTTCATATCAGGTATAACAGTGAGATGCCTGTCTGGGACAAATGGGGTTAAGAAAAAGGATTAGGACAAGCATTTCCACTGTAGTTGGCTCCACAGGGAACCAAAAAGACCCTATGATACATATGGTAGATGACTAAAGTTTCTTCACAGTTTTGTTTAAGGATGAGTTTCACTGGAAAGCCAAATTTGGCCGACTATCTTTCAGTTTGTTTATTACTCTCATCTCATGTAACAACTGGAAATAAGTAACGACATTTAGCAGTGACAGGAACTTATTTAGGTCAAGTGCATTTGCACAGACAGGGCTCCAAACCATTACCTTACCAGGAGTCTTGTTCTCCTGATTGCTAATACACATTCAAACAGATAAAATGTAAAAGATTTGATGGTAATTTTAAAGCTTTACTGGGAGACAATACTAGAAAGGGTTAGTTCTTTACAGTCTACAGTAGTGGGTTCTGATAGCCACGTCCACTGCCACCAGTGGCAACAGGATGCTGCATATAATTTGGTCAGAAAGAGTTTGTGACAAGATGGGCACAGCTGAGTTAGCAATATTTACAACTTCTCATAAATTCCAAGTCAAACATGCACACCTGCTGGGATAATGTCTAAAATGGTGATTTTTAAGTTTGTTTCCATACTCCTTCATCTGTTGTATGTCATTTCCGAGCTACGATGAGGGGAAAGGAGGAACAGAAAAAGCCAGATGAAGTGAGATATTTTTTTAATTTAAATGTGAAGGTATTGCCTGGAGGTATTTTCGGCTACAACCTGAGGTTTGGGAATAGAAGTTTAATTGATGTGATGTCATAAAATAAATAGAATAAATTTATGAATTGATGGTCTCTCAGTCTGGCTCTCAGTGGGTGGCAGGTATCTACATTACAAAGACCATCAAGACTGGCACCTCTCTTGGCAGTGTCAGCTAGGAACCTAAGCGCTAATTTGGCATGGGGATTACACTGCTCTTCAAGGTGGTCTCTCCAGGTGATGGCTTCAGCACCATGTTGTTCATGAGAGGAGGCTTTGGGGGTGGCACAGGAGGCAAAAAGGGCTATGAGTACCTGACCAGAACCTGTGTGTGCATCACTAAAAACTCTCTTCTCCAGTGGTGTCAATCTGAGATCTGCCACCATCACTAAGTGAGCTTTTAAAATTTCAAGGAAGGTATTTGTTTGTTTGCTTTTAACGTTAGGGTGTTTTTCAAGTGTTAAAAGGCCCCTTGTTAAGAAAATGATGGTGAGATCAGAAAGGCTCGCTCTGCCATATTAAACATGGTCCCCACACTGTAGGACTGTGCTGTCTCCTGTTACTGGGGAATGAGTTAGTACTGGGAGAAAAGGAGGTCATCAGGGTGTGTAGCAAAGCAAAATATTGAAAGGGGCTTGGGGCCACAGAGAAGGAGTGATACCAAGGAAATGCACTGATCTCAGAAGAAGGTGGGCTGAAGAGAGCTGACAAGGAAATTACTGAAGTTACAGTTAAGCCTTGGAGGGGACAGGTCTTTGTCTGGAAGGACTATTGCCAGAACATCATCTGGAAACATAAGCCATGCAGATGTCTACAGTCACAATGATAGAGGTAATAGGGCTTATCCCCATTTTTGTGATATGAAACTCTCTCTGCGTGGGTGGGGTCATATGTTGTGAAAGCTGAAGTGCTGTAACTAAACCCAAATAAGCATTTGCCTTTATGGTATTACATTATTACTCCAAATTAGGGTCTGCAATTCCAGCTGTTGTAAATATAATAGCAGGCTACTTGTGCTCTACATCACTATGAAGTATTTGCCAATATCCTCAATCCAGACGTACAGGGTGAGGTCCGAACCTGCTTTTTTGGTGGTGGCTTTTTTATTATTTTATTTTATTTGGCAGGGAGTGAAATCTACACCTTCAAGGGGAGGGAAATTTTCCAGCAGTAGTCCTCAGTCTGCTGAGTTTTAGGTTATGGGAATGCTGTAATAATAGATGGTGAGTGAGGGGAGGGAAACCATGTCCAACAAACTCTTGATGCTTTAATGAGGGTATGTTTGAAAGTATCTATCTACGTATAACATCTTCTCTATGCTGAAAAAACTGACTTTCAAGCAACATGTAGCACAAGAATTTAATGTAGCTCTATTACATTAGGGTTCTTTGCCCAGGCAAGCATGATTGTAGAGGAAAATTTGCCCGCGTTCATTCATGGATACCTGTGACTATATACAATGTTATTACTAAATATAAACTGTGTCCTAATAGAAATCTTGATCTAAAGAGATGATGTAGACATAGAATTTGTGTGGTGTGGGAGATTACTCACTGTTAAAATAATAAATAAAAAATAACAAAAAAAAAAAGCCTTATGAAAAATAAAAAATAACAAAAAAAGCCTCAGAATTAACACTTGACTGAAGAAACACAGTTGTCATAATTGTGCCAGGTCTGCACTATTATTTTATGCCTTCTCAATACAATAGGGAATTATAATATTCTAGTGAATGCTGCCATGACCATTTCAACACAGATGTACGTGCCAGTTGCTGGCTTCATTTATTTTTGGTATGATCACTGTTCCCCATACAAAAGAAAATTAGTCAGAGAGAGAGTTAGTAAATCCTAGGTCTTAGTTGTACAATTCTCACTTCCCTATCTTCTTCCTATCATCACATTTCTTTATATGGTGAATTTATGAAGAATCCTTTTGAAATGCCAATTGTAAGTTATTTTAATGTTTACACAATTTGAATAAAATCTAGCAAATCTATTAGCAGGAAAAGAAAACCAGTATGTGATAGTCTTGTTAAACAATGCTATTGCTAAAGTTTTCATGGGTAGATCAACAGATAGATCAATGGATACATGCAGAGTCTTGGTTTCTGTATTCGTTTTCTTTTAGAAGAGTTTGGTTTCGCTTTTTTTTTTTTTTTTTAAGGAGGAGGAGGTGGAAATGTGGTGCCTCTGGCCATGGTTCACCCACATTAAAGTCTGGAAGAATTATTTTATTTATTCCTTTTTGCCACACCTCTTCTGAATCCTGCTTTTGTCTTCTCAAGTCTTAATCTTTGCATCAGCTAATTGCTCTTGAAACTCTGCTTTGTTGCCACACTTAAGAATTAATCTATGCATATTTCCTTTAATGTCTGGCGTTTGTTAAAGTTATAAATGTGTGTGCATTTGCATATGTATATGAATATAAATATTTGAAGGAAAACATTTTATAAATAATGTATTTAAAATGCACTGAATTGTTAGCACTGAGAAAGGAACTAATATCTGTGCTGAAAGTCAGAATGAGGCTCATGCAACACTTATATCTCAAAAATTGGCTTAAGGTAGAATTTAAGTGACATTTAATAATATAAATATATAATAAAATAAAGAAAATAAAGAGATATTTCCTTGCTTGCAGTTGTACTGGGCTAATCAGAACTCATTCTAAACTTTCTGGCATCTTATATTCTCAGCCAATTCTTTGGAGAAAAATGTGATCAAAGAAATGACTTCTTCAACACCGTAGAAGGCTAAAAGAGGATTCCTCCCCATGACCAGCTTTCATAGGTAACATTATGCATGATACGTAGTTGACAGGTAAAATGAAGAAGGTGTCTACATGCTATATGTATTCTAGACAGAAGCTCTGCTATCAAAATGGCATCTTGTTTTTGCAGCAGGAATATTCCTCTTCCCTTGGTTAATGATAAAGGCTTTATGTTTCATTTTGACAGCCAGACAGTGCAATGTTTTGCAGTATGTATACTGATTTTAAAAGGATAAGAAATTGATGCACTAGATAAAAGATCAGTCAGGATCTATAAATAGATAAACATAAACATAAACAATAAAACAGGGGCGGCCTGAAGCTGTACAGATTTACATCTTAACTGGAACTCTAGTCATGCATTCACTTTCCCAGTCTTTCTCCTTCCTTTGCTTTTCCCTCCACTCCCTTTCTTTTCCCCTCCCACCTTTCCCTCTTTTTCGATTCCCCCCTCTCCTTTCTCCCTTTTCCAGCACTGAGGTATCCTCTGTGAAAAGGGTGAAGTGTATTTTGAGCCTAGAAGACAAAGCAGAAAAATTTTTGTAAGCAAAGACTTTGCTATTTATCTGTAGTGCTGAGAAAGTACTGAGTATGTGTGTATGACACAACTTATGGCAATGAGAGTCCATTGCACAGGCATGCATTTCATTCAAGTTTTGTTGAATCATTTTTGCTAAACTGGAATATAATTTGAAGGACATTCAGCAGATTTCTAGAATCAGGGTGTAATGTTTTGGCTCTGTGACATAAAAAATCATAGTTACTGTGTTACAGATATGCAGTCACATCTGGCTTTTGGATACATAAAAAGTAATTCAAAGTAACTTTTAAAAGATGGGCATTTCTTTATATAACTGAGAAGAGACTTTGCCATTGTAATGCTTGACAAGAACAGTACACTGTGGTCACGGCGGAGACATGAGTGTGGCCATTTCAAACCCCAGAAGCTGGGGTCAGAACAAGTGTTACTTTGCAAAGAGGAATTGGGGTCAGTATTGCTTCCAGGTGAGGGCTCTGGCCATGTTTCCATTGCAGGTTCACTACCTGAGATGTACCATCTACTGTAATAAACACTTTCCCGCAATTGAATGTGTTTACATTTGTGGTTACTTTGAAGGCACTGTGAAGCCTTTTTATTTAATTAAATTAACATTTATTCTCTTTAGTGAAACATAATGTGCATTCTCCCTTTATATTTATGCTTTACCTTAGGCAATTTGGATAACATTGTTAGGCTGTTAGGAAAGATTAGCTTCACATAGGATTGTGCTAGGTTTGCGAAATGTATTCTTTCATATCTTTTCAAGTCTTGAGTTTGTTGGTAGAGAATGAATAAAACATATCATCCTGTAGGCTAGAATATGTCTAATTGCCATCTATCATATTTCAAGGGAGCTTGATCAAATAAGTTATTTCCTTATGCGTTAAATGTGTTGCTTAACCTTTTAATTCCTTAAAACAAAAGACTGTACAGTGTGGTATAAATAAACAAAGAAGAAAACTTATTTTTGTATCATGCCCTCTATCTTTTTATTTTTCCCTTATGAGAATGTGTTCATAAAGTAATAATGAGTGCTCAGACTTCATCAATCAAAAAAAGTTCACATGGTGAACTTAAAAGACTATAAGAAAAAAAAAAAAAGGCTTAATGGATACTTTTATGAGTCAGAGTTCAGAATTGTCTAATTTATTGCAGGTTTGTTATCCTTTCTGTATTTTATGTTTTCCATTTCCCACCATGTAAAAAATAGGCTAGCAATATGGGCTTGCTGTTACTGCTTCACTTAATCTCAGTCAGAGCAAATGGACCTGCCCATTTCCTCAAATGAATAAAAAAATGTTAAACTTCACACTATGCTTCATTAAGCATATCTCTGTGCGGTGTCAAGGAAGAAACCAACTGTAGGAATTGAAATTTAGAGCACCTTTTTTTTGTCTGTGTGTAGTAAATCGTTTAGCAAACCACAAAATTGGGATACAGAACTGAGTAATATAATATAGATGTTTCCTAGGGACTGGTAACTGGGAGAACACAACTAAAACTGTGGCCAGGCATCAGAGCACCTTTTAAAATAAAGGCTTGAAAACTGTTTTTATTCTCCAGCTTGCTCAGTGCTTGAGGGGCTATAATACAGGCTGAAGGGCTAGCATGTTTTAAAGTAATCCAGTTCCCCTTTAAATTTGCTACTGTGAAAGTAGACTTCAAAAATCTCTTGCCAGTTTTTAAATATTGCAGTGGCTATTTCTTCAGATATGGCTGAAGTCATTGCTATTCTGCATGAGCACAGGACAGTGCTATGTGAAATGTCATAACTGACGCAACTTCACTTTGGTATGTGCAATAAATTGGAATCTAGATAATACATTTCCTGTACTCTTAGGTAAATCCTGCTCAGAATTGGATGAATACAATCTCGAGGATTTGGTGTCCTTCCCAGATTTCCTGCTCTTCTTCTTCCTCTAACACTGCCACTGCCTCTTGTTAGCTGTCCATCAAAAAAAGTATAAAAATCTCCACTTCTTTTCACCCTTATGTTTAACATTTGTTGCTACCTCACCTTTTTACATGGCATTTGCCTGCAGAAGAAAAGAGGAGATGTTTTCTTGTGGTAATTTTTAAGTTTGAGGAGAATAAAACAATTTTGGAGCTTAACCAGATGGTTTGGAGCTTAACCAGACACTGTTAATTCTGAGGTGCAGACATATTATTTGAGGGGAGCAAGTACTTTGCTGCAAAATTCTGCTCAGGTACATGGGCCAAATTCTGCTCCCATACCCCAACTACTTGTGAAACGAACACAAAGCTTCTCTCCAAAGAGTCACAGGGAGAATATCTTTTATCCAAGATGAGATTTCAGGAGAAACACACACAGAGGTAGCAGAGCATTATCTAACACTACTTATTTAGTTGTTTATGAAAAATGCAGACCTGCTTCAAACTGCATCAGTTGTGAGGAAAAAAAAAATGGAGTCAGGGGAAAAAACCTCAGAAATGGAAAGAGTAATAGAAAAAGGGATTGGAAGGATGAGAATCCTTGGGCCACATGGCTTCTCATGGGCCACAGAGAGATGATCCAGCTCAAGAGCTTGATCATAAGTAGTCAAAGCTGGGATCTACTCATGGATCTCACAGTCCCTGTGCAAAATTCATGATCACTGAGCAAAGCAGTTTGTTTTCAAATTGTATCGGAGAAGTTCCAAGCTCTATCCTATTGAAACCTGGAACAAGAAAGGAAGTAAAGGTGAAAAGAAGGGTGGGAAGGAAGAGAGAAGATTGGTTGATACGCAGGATTAGATGTCTCATGCCCTATTTGGTTTCTATGCAAGTATCTCTCAGTAACAATTCAAGCTTGGAGACATAACATGTGACAGGTTCAAGCAAGCCTTCTTGACTCCCACTTTTCTCACTTTCCAAATCATCTTCTGAGGTCTGGTCTCTTTTCTAGGAGTGAATGAAGCCACACCTCAAACCAAACATGATGCACATCAGCATAGACAAAAATAAAGTAGTACATTTCTGTTGGACACTTTCTTTCCATCTGAAAGATTTCTGGAGATGCATTTGATCTGCCATAAATAACTCTTTCTCTTGTTGACCTTTAGTGTTCTTTGTACTGAAAAGAGCAAACTGTTATGGAACTCATTTAGCAACACTGTACTAAACCACTTTTAAAGACAGAACAGCTGATTTGCATCATGGGTATTGGCTAAGGTTCAGATAAGTTATCTGGTTTGGGGTTTTTTTTTTCTTTTTTCACCTTTCTCTGAAAGTCATCTCAAAGCAAAAGAATGAGGCTAACAGTTTTTCCAGTCTCTGAAAGTATGTACTGAACAGAAAGACTTTAATAACTTCAGTCCTGCTCATCAAACATGGGAAGTAGGGACACCAGAGCTTAGAGAATATTTGCTATGATCCTACTTTGTGTTATCTTCTTTATCTTCATTTTGTCACTAAAAGCTACAAGCAAATAGTACATCTTCTCATGTTGAAGGTCTGATTTCATTCTCATCTCTTCTGCTTCCCCTCAATTCCTTTCCAACTTGTGTATAAAAAGAAAAAAGTAAGAGACTAACATGTTGTCTGAGTTATATTTCTTTCAGGATTGTGAAATACATCCAGTTGCACATTGAAATCTGTGGGCACTAACTAGTTGCAAAGTAAAATTATGACACGGGTACTTTGTCTGTGCTTTCAAAGCCAGAGATGCACTGTTCAAAAAAAAAATCTTTTGTTTTTTAAAGAACTTAATTCTTCACTATAAGTTATATTAACTGATATTAACACCATGCAGCTGAAAATTTTTAGTTCTACTGCATAAATTGTTAATATTGCCATGGAAAGAAAGAGAGGTAGAAAATAAAGACCTAAAATGTCACTGAGGAAAAGATCAGATCAGTATTAAGTTAGAATGCAATTGTTAATTATTTTTTATCCAAAAGTGCCACAGACCATACTAAATCACAGGCTTGCAAATGGCAGTTTTGAAGATGGTGTACCAGATAAATGGGAAACATTTCATACCTAGTCTGGTAAGAGGTAGATTAAAATGTATATGCATTTAGTTGTAGTGTTTCCAGAATAATCAGTCTCCAGAGCGCTACTGGAGTTTGCACATGTTGAAATTTATTAGATTATGTTTCCAAAATACTCAAAGTTTCATTTTTTAACACTTCAGGAAGTTTCACCCATAGCACATCAGTTTCCTGTAAATCCATTGTATGTATGAATATCTATGTAAAGTATTTGCATATATACTATGATCAAGTATATTGGTGAATCTTAAGTTGGATCAGGGATAATAAAAAATAGTGTATGTGGGGTTAATCTCAACTGTAAATTTGTAAATATGTGCACAAATTACAAAAACGATTTTTTAAAAATCTTTGAAATACATTTTTTCTTCAATTTTGAGCATGTAATACCCTAGCTATTGTAAATACACGTGAAACTCAAGAGCAGAATAAAATCACAGAGCTCTTTCAGGCTAGGATATTTTTGGTTACTTTTAGAGACATTTTACTTACATTGGTCTTAGTCTTTAATTAGTTTTATTTTGGGCCCTTACATAGCTAGAAGCAACAGTGGTGTGTTTCACAGGGATGCTGGGAAATTCCCTCTTCCAAAAGATATAAAGTTCCCTTATCTAACCCTGGAGGGCTTGAATTTATCAAATTTTAAGATAATTAAATGTTTATATGTATATATATGTGTACATGTAGGTACAAAAGCTGTGGCCTGTGACAGAACTTTGCCCAAGCTGAACCTCCTGCAAGAATATCAGAATTTTTTGGTTTTCCATCTCCTATATTAAGGATTAGTGTTTTGGGATCAAATTATGTGGCTGACATTAAATTAATATACCTATTGCAACACCTTTCAAAATAAAGGAGAAAATTTTTGAGAATATTTTCTGAAGAATGAACTGAAGTTGGCATTTGAAAGGATCACAGAGGTGCTATAGATAATAGGTTACATACTGAAAATAAGTCATTGATAATCTAATAGCAGAAAAGACAAGAGTCCTACGGGGTTATGTGAACCAGTGTGTTACATCTCCTGCTTTCTTTGGGTCTGCACAGGCAGAGAAAGTCAACAGGACAGCAGCAAAAATGATCTGAGGTTTAGAAGAACCATTATTTAAAGAAAAATGGAATGAATTGCAGAAGAATAGCCTGCACCAAAAACATTTGAGGCAGCTCACGTAGGTATATAAAAAGAATCCTGCCAAGACAAAGGGAATAATTTATATTCTTATGTCTACGATGGGTAGGACTAAAAGTAATAGGCCAAGCTGAAGGGAGGAGTGTTTAATCTGGGTACTAGGAGAAATCTTTCAAATATTAAGAAGAGTTGCTCATGGAGGTAACAGACTATGAGAAGAGACTGGAGAAGCCTCAGTAAAGTTTGTTGGTTTTGTCTTGGGCAGCAGGACAGACTATATAACCCCATGAAGCCTCTTCCAAGATTATTTTTTGCATTCTTTTACTAACATTTTGATTTGTATTCCCCTGACAATTTCTTTATAAAGTGCTTTATAGTGAATTTGTGCCAGATAGTGAAAGGGCCTATGATGGACTAATTATTAATATGCCAGAGCTACGCAAATTTCCATCACAGACCTATTGTATTTCCTTTAGTGAAGATTCAGTGTACTTGAAGACAGTATAGAATGGCTTTAATATATGTCCTTATTCTGATTACAAAAGCAAGAGGGGAAGTCAGCTAAGATGCTGTCTTAATAATAAAACTTTAGCTAAAATATAGACAGGTAGTTTATAGCTATAACACAGTGTTCCTGTGCATCTAACCATGCATAAGGGTTTCCATTGTCTTCACTAATGCTTCCCTAAGCTTCAGCTGTTAAGCTTTGTGATATGACTATCTGTAAATATGCATGCATGATTTTGTTAACACTCGGTAATTTGATAGTAACAGGCTCTTTTTTCTTGCCTATGGGACATGAATATTGTCCCTATAGCTGGCGATATTGTCATACCTCCTTTTTGGCCCCAGTGGGACTCATGATTATGAGTTTCCTTGAGGTGGAATGACAGAAAAATATAAAGGAGAAATATTACCTTTTCATTTTATTCAATGGAAAACATCCAAAAGTGTTCCTTTGGGAGACAGCTTTGAAATAGCCAGTTTTGTCTAAGAGGTTTCTAGGACTGAAAAATAAGTGTGAATGGCTTCAACTCTTGAACTATGGAAGCAAGGATAGATACTAAATCCTCTTTGTTTCCTAAATTTTTACTGTGAGAATGTCCTTCTGGTATGATGTCTTACCAGAGTCCCTTATTATTTTCAGATCAGAAATTATGAGCGTAGATAGCCCACGTAACTGAGATCCAGACTGCAAAAAGGTTCCAGATTCATTGGTTCACCGAGGGTGTCCAGCTCTCCATGCCAGAGTGCTTTAAATGTAGTCAATAATAGGAGATGCCTGACTGCTGGAGCAAGGCATAAAATTCAGATAGCTGGAGCGCCTTGGTTTGCATCACAAGTGCTAAATTCTTTGGAGATACAGGTGGCATGTAAATGCTGTGTTCTACCTACAAATATACATGGATTCCTTGCCTTCTTTGAAAGCTACACTGGGTTTATCTTCATGGTATTTTCCAGGCTGACGGGAGTCTGTTTGGGCTGCTGTGTGAGCCACCATGAAGCTTCCATTAGCTCAGCTGGGAGAGAAGCATTATTAGCTTTGGCAGGGCAATGTTAGCTCCAGCTCAGCACTGACCACATTCTGGTCACTGACTGCTTCTGGTCTGGGCAGCTCAGAGGCCAAGCAGGCTGGGCTGGCAGTTGGTCAAGGCACATGCAATCCTGGCTCTTGTCTGCATACTAAATGTCATGTCTGCATTCCCACCATGTTAGGCTAGGGCACTGGGAAAAAAAAAAAAAGAAAAAGAAAAGAAAGGTTGCTCAAAGGCTTGAAGAAGTGATTGACTGTATCTAACGCTTGCTGTGAAAAGGCACAGAAGGTAAACACATGGTTGCACAGTCTGAGTAATAGTTTACTGAGGTGTACCTAAAAGATAGGGTGAATTTGTGTAACTACAAGCTTACCCTTCAGATCTTGTCCTCCTTCACTTGAGAAGATTTCCTCAGAGGGGAAGAGATCTGAGGTCGGTAGGAAAGCAATTGTTCATTGTGTGGTTTCTTTATTGTCTGTTGGCATGAATCAGAGCCAAGCTTCCTCAGGTTTGCTGGGCAACCGACGACTATGCTATTGTGCTTTCACCAGTCAAGGAGGATTTTCCTAACCCTTGGTGTGCTAGATATCTATGTGTGAAATCCGATTTTAATCTGTCTCTATAAACATAGTAACATATCTCTAGCTAGCCCTTAGGGCATTAATGCCTGAGGTAACGTCTGGATTTCATGCCCCTCCCCTCTATTGCTCCTTGCTTCCTCTTTCACACAAAAGCTTCTTGGCTCAGCAATGAGTCTAGTAGCTCCTCCTCACGAGATTTTTTTGTTCTCCAGCAAGATACCATTTCATTTTGCTTGTACACAATGAATGTCACCAGCATACCTGCAGAAGGAGCAGATGTACATTTTTCTGATGTGACCTTGTGGACCCACATCTACCACATGGTGGCACATCTATCAGATAAGAAAGAGCCTTTAGGGTACCTCATAAGGTTCCAGTATGCTAACAACTGGTGCTCTGTCTAGACTACCTGATGACTAAAGCTGCTTTTGAATCAAGTTTAAAAGAGTCTGATGTTTGGCAAAGCTAATCTCAGTGAGAAAACACAGTAAATTTTACCATCACAGGTCTAATAGATCTCCAAAGTAGGACCTGTTGGTAAGTACTGGGTTTTGAGAAGCCAGCTCCAAGGACAGTAGTACAGATGGATCTGATGCTACCAACCCTCTGTTGAAACCTGTGAAGAGTAGGAAGCAACAAAGTTCCCTAGCCTGCCCACACATTTTATTCCTACTGAGATATATTCCAGTTTATTTTCTGTCTTGTCGAACTCAAAGGCAAGTATATGGACAGTCAAGCTCCACTTTCAGATAATAAAAAAAATGTATCTCTAAGCAATTCTGGTCATTTTATACTACATATTTCCTTTTTTGGCCAATACACAGGTGGTATTGCTATGTTACATTACCCAGCTTGCAAGCCTGGCTCTTTAATTCCTGCTGTACCTGCACAAGCATCAGGCTCTATAAATCTACAAGGCGGTGACTGGTTCTTGGGCACATCATGCTAATTAAGGGCTTGCTCTTCTTGTAAGGAGAGGTTAGATTGTTTCTAACGAACTTAGTTAGTCCTTCTGTCGTAACAAACAGTGCCCAGTCTTGCACACATATGTTGTAATACCTTATCATCACCCTCTCATTAATGTATGAAAATCATAGAATGTAGAAAGGTTTATCGGGCTCCTGTTGTGTAACTCAACGCTGACAAGCAGAAGTGCGTTTCATCACCATTCCTTGGGCAGCAGAGAGGAGCTGCTTTTGAGATCATTGAATTTAGGCCATCTCTCCAGACATAAAGTCTTCTCTGTTTTACATCTTGGAGACTACAGAAGTTTAACTCTTTCAATGAATAGCTGCACGTTAGAAATGCGATCGGCGAAGTGCAGCACAATGGAATCACACATTAGATGTTGCTGGGTTGTATTGACCCACAATCAAAAGCCTCAAAACTGCATTATGAGCCATGGAGGGGTACAAATTTGCTTCAGGAGTAAAAATACAGTGAAGATAATTACTACACATATTTAAGTCCTCTGAGGCAGTTTCCTGCTTGACTAAGGTCAGGAAAGCCATAGGTTTGCATATGTGTATAATTGAAAGGGATGGTACTTGAAGAGTTACCATACACAAAGAAGTAGCTTTTGCAGCTGATGAGGGATCTAGTCTCTTTCTCATTGAAGTCTGCAGAATTCCCCATTGATTTGAGTGGAAGCAGAGTTTGGCTTCCACTTCTAAAGCAAGACTGAGACTTTTAAGAACCACAAGATCACTTGGTGTAAGAGACTCTTTATTATAATAATTACTGTGTTGCTTAATGGCAAATGAATAGTATTGACTCTTACAAAATGTGTTTTTCTTTGGAAATGTTTATATTGTCATCCAGAAAGGGGTTTGCAACAGCTGTTAGAATTTCTTAGACCTAACAGTACTTTAATGTGCAGCATCAGTGTATAAAACTGGGCATAATTGTATGCATTATAAAACAATACACACATTATTTTAAATTTAATTGTACAATAGCAAAAGACATTTCATGTAGCTACTTTCATCACGTCTTGTTTCAAATAAGAAAAAATGGTAAAATAATACAAATTTCATCTATAAGTATACATAGGATGCTTCACATAAATGAAGCGGATCTTCAGGGTGGAAATTCCTGAACCTGAACTCCATAGCTGTAATCTACAATGGCTGTGTAAATAAAAAGTCATAGAATCATAGAACGATAGCATGGTTTGGGTTGGAAGAGACCTTGAAGATCATCTAGTTCCAACCCTGCTCCCTTGGGCAGGGACATCTCCCACCAGACCAGGTTGCTCAAAGCCCCAACCAGCCTGGTCCTGAAGACTTCCAGCTATCTACTTCGTGGTATGTTGAACATGAAGCAGAACTATAGCTCTTCCTTCCCTTATCCATGGTTAGGAATTGCAAGAAGGCATGTCTGAAAGAATTACACTGACGATATAACTAAATGTTGTGTTTGACAATGATATGGTGTGTTCTTTAAACATGTTCTCTAAACTGGGCATGG
The DNA here is from genome assembly GCA_004320125.1 of Scolopax mira. Lineage (NCBI taxonomy): Eukaryota > Metazoa > Chordata > Aves > Charadriiformes > Scolopacidae > Scolopax > Scolopax mira. Next base: position 17,924 of record BJBW01009704.1, on the reverse strand, counting down.
CCACCAAGACCTCCATAATGATTACAGCAAAATGGACTGGTAATACCCAGCTGCCATTCCTCTGATCTGTATGAGCATGCCTGTGGGGTTACATCCATGTGTTAGATATTTAACTACAACCACTGGGACACAGTAGATGTCAGCTTGGTGATAGCACCTTGAACAACCTTGTTGTGCTTTTGGCATATGAGAGAATGGCCTTTCTTGGAATAGGCCGTGACAGCACAGTTTTTCAGATGCTTATACCCCTGATTGACCCTCTGTGTAGCTTCTAACTTCTTTGGCTTCAGTGCCAGTGTCCCATTGCAGTATACTGAGGTAGCAAGCAGTGTCAATGCTGAAGACAGCACTGGATGGAGCTTCTTATAAAGAGCTATCTGGCAGCTGAAGACAAAGTACACTACTAGATATGGGTGCCAGAAGATCTGTGTTCAGTGTATTGCAAGAACTTCCAGGGCAGTAGGTACTCCCAAGGGCAACTCAGCTTTAATGCAGTGTTGTCATGCCTGAGACTCACTGAGGGACAGAAGCCACCAGAGGCAGGTTGGGAACATTCACTAAGGCAGTTCTAAGAGAGGAAACCAGACACAGCCACTACAGCCCAGAAATCAAAAACAGAGATGAGCCGGGAGAATGATGAACAGTAAATAGAAAGGATCTCATATTGCTCAGTTTAACCAAAAGAATGATATGGAAAGCCTTGTTAACAGATTATACACACCTAGGTGGAGAGAAGAAATTTGCTAATAGAGAACATGCTCCTGAAGGTAGCATTTTAATGTGATGAAGCTGAATATGAATGAAGTTTGGAAACTGAGTGTGAATTTTGGAAGTAGTATATTGAAGACTTCTGCAGATGGAATTGTGTAAATCATTGATAACAATCAGTCAAAAATCGTTACAAAGAGGGAGGGAGCTGGATATTTCTCTCTCATTCCTCATTTCACATGGCTATTTGAAATACCAATATTATATCTGTGTTCTTATCAGCCTCTGAAGTTCAATACAAAGTAGTGGAATCTGCTTCCTAAACTTGTCTAAAGATTTATGGTCTTATTAACTTCACATAAGCAATGCCACTAGTGAAAGAGAATGCTTTTTCCAGATATGTTTCCTTCAGTACACCCCCTGTAGGAAATTTAAGTCTCTAATCCAAAAAAATTTATAATTTATAGAAGAGACTGATTGCTTTACAGTATGAAACTGAAAACTACATTTCATCAAAAGAAGTTGGCTGTTCTGGGAATGGGACTGTTACAGTTATAAATCATAGTATTTATCTCCTCTAACAGCTGCTAGGTTTTACAGTGTTTACAGGTAACATTTACCAGTGATTAAAACAGAGAATTTTATAATGCCACCATTTTCACTAATCTGATTGTTAACTTGAATTTTTTGATTACTCGGAACTGTTTCAAACGGCTTACTTTCTGTAACAGTGAAGGATTATGCCCCTAGATGACACATGATAGGCTTTTCTAGCAGAGCAACATTTATTAATCTTAAGAATGATCCAAGTAGAATCAAGATATATTCTTATGTTCCATATCTTATCCACAGACTACTGAGATATGACAGGAAACATGCTGAAAAATTTTCTTGCTTCTTAGAAGAAGTGCTGATCACATAATTGTACTCCTTATCAACTGTTTTCTTTGTCTGGAGAGACCTGTTAACTTGAAGGGCAAAGCCACTTTTCTTTTTTCCCCATGCAGGCATATCAAGTGCACTTGAGGACCTGCAGAGATCTGATTGAGGGACTTGGTTCAGCTACTTGTATTTATATTTTTTAAAATCGAAGGTTCATTACTTCACGTTCCAGAGTTTTCAAACTCTTGTCAAGTATAGAACCAGTTAACAGGTATACCAGTCTGTACTCACTTCAGACTAATTACCTGGCTTCCCCAGTTAAAGAAAAAAAGGCTTTGTAGGGAGGGAGGAAAGAAATACCATTCCTATAAAAAACTGAGGAATTATCATACGGGACAGAATCACAAACAAGTACTAGTTTTCACCTTGGGAATTTAAATTGCTTATGCTGAGATATAAAGCCACATATTGTGACTATTAATGTTCATGTTCTACTACATGGACAGGATTATAAACCGTATATTATATAGGATCCTATTATATATTTCTGTTGTCATTATATATAGGCACATTATATATGTGCTTAAAGCAGAGAGAATCACAGCCTTTTCAGTTAGTTAATCTGTGCCAGTCAATCCATTGATCTTTCAATCCATATTTTTCCTGCTCCACAACGATAAGCGTAATTCCTGGAGCAAATTGTGGCTGGTGTAGATGGCAGTTACTACATACTGGGTTAAATATACAGGAAAAAGCCATACAGATGAAAAGTAATGCCGAAGTAATTCAACCTAAGAAATAAACAAATAAATACTACACAATCTTTTCCCTTTGACCGAATTCCGATTCAGATTGCCTCCCTATGCGAGACTGTACTTGCAGCAAATAAACAAAATCCATGCCATATGCAATAAACACGTTGAAGAAAACCTACCTCAACTGAAGGAAACTGAGAGTGTGCTGAAAGCTATTTTGCTAAATAAATAATGCCTCAATGATGCCTATTAGCATCAAAGGGGAAAGCAAATTACTAGACAATTTTAAAAACAATCCTAACCCATTGTTTTATTGTCTATTTAGCAAGGAAAGCAAGCAGCACCTTTACAAAAGATGTTTAGTATGCAACTAAATACAAAAAAATGATTTCAAGTGGGGTTTTAAGTCATCTGATAGCATATCAGAATTTTTTTGCAATGCAATTTGCAACTATTTCTATTTTTTTGTGAGTAGAAATCAAGCACAGTGGCTTTTCACTCATTGTTCTCTTTGGCCTTATCACAATAAGAATGATAAGACCTTTATAGGTGTAGATACTTCCCTTGGACACCACTGGCTTTATTATGTATTTCCACTACTGTTAAGCAAGAGTATTTTGTCATCCGTGTTTTCTACAAAACCCAGGATTTTAGTAGGCAACATTGCCAGATTACAAATTTAGCTTCCTTCACCTCTCTTTTCTGCCCTACTACTTGTCTGTCTTCCTGTCTTCTCCTTATCTTTTATGTTACCTCTGGGCTATACTCAAGATCCATTGAAATTTAAATTGGAAAAACATATGGTACCTCTTCACAAGAGCTGCGTGCATTCAAGCAAGCTGAATGAGCCTTCCTTACCACAAAGATATGGGAAAATGGGACTTGAAAATGGCCATGCAGTCAGGATTTCTAGCCAGGAGTTTTTGAAATGCTAGGCAAACAAATGCAACATCTAATGCCAGGACTGATGTTGCATCACAAGTCATTGGGAAGCTATTTAGCGGTGGGGTTTTTTTTCACTGTATTTGTTGTTAGAAGAGTGGTATTTACTGATGCATCTTCATGCATGCAAGCACACATAAACTCATCCTTTTTTTATTACCCTAATATTTCTATCGTTCACAGTATGATTGAAAATTTCCTGGAAGGATAAATCTGGACTTTGGGAGGTGCCTTTTGTGGGTTCCAAAAATGTCAGTTTACATTTGGTTGATTTATAATTGTGGAACAGGCATTTTTCAGCCCACAGTTTGAATATTATAGGAGGTTTGGGTTTTGTTTTTTCTTTTCTTTTTTTTTTTTTTTTTAGGGAGAGGATTGGAAACATGTTAAAACCCTTCTGTCCTACATTCAGTAGCACTAAGCATTGTGGTGTTTCACATCCCCATCTTAGCAGAGTCCAGACTCTGTGGCTACATGAAAAACGACCCCTCCATTTCCTTCTGTGTGTATGCACCAGGAGTGCTGACAAGTATTCAGCAGTAGAGATGACACTGAGTTTCCATCTTGGTGTCTGAGTGGAAGAGTAATGAGACAAGTAGGTTGTGCTGGCACTTGGGCTCAGAAACCTTGTAAGAGGTTAGTGGTGCCGCCTGCCTATCTCACCTCAATGAGCTGAGAGGAAAGAATGAGAATTTTACAGATACCTCTTCTGAGAAAAAAAACCAAACTTTTTGCTGTGGTATATTGCCCAGAGAGAAAAGAACAGCTGTTTGAAGGTGCTGAGAAGTATGGAATGGTAGAAATAGTCCCAGAAGAGGCAGGTTAGTAGGGAAAGGCCCGATGAGGTGTTCAGAAGCACATAATAAATTGTGAAGCCATGTAATAAATATTATTTAGTGCATGGTTCTGCATTTTATCTTACGATTCTAGGCTTACCGTGAGGATAACACCATCCATATATTTATGCGTATGCTGTATATAATATTCACATAGACACATGAAATACTTCTGTAAAGAGGACCCTATTTATACATAAATATCCTGCTGTGTTTTGAAATACTCCTGACTTTCTTGGGTTTATTAGTATAAAGATAACAGTGGAATGAATAAATGTTCCTCAGCATTGGAATAGCTTCATCTTTGGCTGTTTACAGCTTTTGCACACTTGTATAAACCAGCTGGTATCAAGTTTAAAAGGAAATGGTATCAATGACTGAGAAAAATCAAAACAGATGCTCATTACATTTGTCTAAGATAAAATTAACTGAACCTGTCATATTTTGTGGGCAGTTCTTCTAACATCTGCAGAACAAAGCAAATACACTTAATTCACTACAGCCTTTAGTTTATAGGTCAGTTATAGCCTCTCAGGGCTATTGTGTTTGTGTTTAAAAAGCTTAGAGTAAGTTTGAAAACAAAAAAGATGGAAATGTTTATTTTTGTGGCCTGAGATAATCATCCTTCCTGAGTTTCAGTTATTCTAATTTAAGGTTTACACTTGGATGGAATAACCAGACTCGGCACAAATAATTCATATGCAGCTGGAAGGGGGAAAGAGAACTCATGCAGGGAAATAATGAATTTAACTGTTACCTCTTGAGACTGGAGAAGAATCTCTGTCTTAAATAGATCTGTCTCAGAAAAAAGGCATACCTATGTGTGTCCAAAGAAGGCATCTGTCTTCATTGCTGTGCATTTTGGCTTGATTGACTAAATTGATATTTCTGCCATAGAAGAGAAAGATAACAATGTGCTGTCAGTTATTCTTCATGTCTCAAATTTTTTAAGCAATAGAAGAGCTGAAATGTTTATCTCTTACTAGGTCTCTAACCACTTCCTCCCACCTCCATACCAAATTTGGGGTGGTATTGCTGAGGTTGAGTTTCCACAGGGAACTCAAAAACTCTGAGATGAAACAATAAAAATGTAACCTTGAATTCAGCAAGGCTGAATTTCCATAGAGCCCCCCATAGCAGACTTAGTAAACTGCAGAAGAAGGGAGTGGATATATGGACTAGAAGGTGAGTGAAAATCTGCCTGGATTGTTATGCTCGAAGAGCAGCGGTAAGAAGTTTGAAGATGAACTGGTGGCTGGTTACTGGGACTGATATCGTTCCACATCTTCATCACCAACCAGGCTGACAGGATGGGGTGTGCCCACAGAAAGTCCATAGATGGGACCAATCTGGAGGAGCGGGTGACATGCTGGAAGGAAGGGCTTCCAACCAGCACCGTGTCAACAGGATGGAGAAAATGGCAGATGGAAAACCAATGAAACAAAGAAAAATACAGAGTCTTGCATGTGGGACAGGATAACTCTATGCCTCAGTACAGGCTGGGACTCACTGTCTGAAAAGCTGCTCTACAGAAAAGGTGTGAAATGTCCTGGTGGTGAGTAAATTAGACCTCAGTCAACAATGTTGATTGTTGATGATGAAGGCCAAACACAACCAGGGCTGTATTAGTATTGCTAGTGGGCCAACAGAAGTGTTTCTTCTCTTTTGCCTAGCTCCTGTGAGGCTGCTTCTACAGTCCCATGCCCTGTTATGGGCTTCCTAGCAAGAAAAATGTTGGCATATTGCAGTTAGTCCGTGGAGCACACGATGGCTGAGAGGGGCTGTGAGAGTTGGATTTTTTACCTTGGAGAAGAAAAGGCTAAAAGGAAGATGGGAGGCAATCTCATTTTTGCCTTCAGTTACTCAAAGGACGATTATGGAGAAAACAAATCTACACACTTCTCAAATTCATGCAGTGAAATGCAACGGATTTCAGCAAGAGAAATTCTGGTTAGATAGAAGAAAGATGTGTTCACTTCGGAGAGGCACACCACTGGAAAACGCACCCACAGAGGTTGTTGGATTTCCTTAAATTTTTAAAACTCATTCAGAGGAGTTCCCTGAGCAACTGGATCTAGCTTCAAATCAGACCCTGCTTTGAGCAGGATATTAGTCTACAGACTTCCAGAGGTTCTTTCCAACCTCAATTGACCTATGCCTCTATGGAAGTGGCTGTGGGTTACTGTCACACAGTTCTTTGGGCATTTCCTTACCTCCTCTTCTTTTATCTTAACATCTCCCAAATTTAGAATCTTCCTTTGTTCTCTCCTTCACAACTAAAATAACCGTACGTTTGGAGAGGTCAAGTACACACACACAAATACACATTGAGAGATTAGAAGTCATGTTCCATTCATATCCAAGAAATGAGAGTTACATCTTTGACCTTACTCAGAAATTTCTAGCTAGTCATAGACTACCTAGTCCTACAGTCTACATAGTTTTTTTTAATCTTTCAAAAAATAATTCTTTCACATCTATAGTCACATGGACCAGATTGTGCTTCATTGTTTTGGGGGAAGGAAGGAGGTTGCTGTAAAGGATATAATCAATGCAAGACTGCTTTGTGAGGAGTTAATATCCTTGGGGGAAAGCCAGAGAGGGTCAGAAGAGAGGTGGCTCTGATCGTGTTTGTCTTTTGAGTCAGTTTGTGGAGCTAGTCCCGTTATATTTTGTCAAATAAGCTGTGGGTGAAGAACAGTCAGAGCAGTGAAGTTGCATTCCCATGGCCTGGAAACTTGGGAAGGAATCCCCCTCCTATGCTAATAAGGTATAGTAGTAATGGAGTCCTCTGAACAACTTTTGCTGTTATTGTCCACACTTCTTTTCATTGTGTCAACATTTATGGGACTTTCAAGGAATTACGTATGTGTTTATAATGTAGAAGTTGATGATTTAATTTGCTGCTGGATCTGCTCTTTTTACCTTACTGAATTTCTGTGGTTGAGTAATACCCCCCATGGGCAGAGGTTTTCAGGAGCAGGACCTACCCATAAACCTCCAACATATGTGAAACTGAATAGATATTTAAGGACTTTTACTTTGAAAGAAATATCAGTGATTTTAAAAAAATATATTCACATGAAGTACATAGTGTAAATTAAATAATTCTTCAAGGACAACCTATGCTAGGTATGGGATATTGTTCCATTTTTATGGTACTCAGTTTTGAAACAGAATGGCTGGGTTTTATTAAACACACAGGCCTCCGAGGCACTTTTCTGGTAATTAGACACAAAACTTAAATCCATAAAAGTACTTTCTTGGAACCACTGTTGCTAAATGGCTGACACAATTTACTTTTATCCTTTGCATGATTTCTTGAAACAATATATACAATTTTATTTCAGGATGTATAAACTACACATTATTGTCAACAGTAGAAACAATTATGACTGGACTTGCTTATTCATGTTAACCCATAATATCATTATAGAATGATTTGAGGTTAAAGCTAAGAATACTAAAAAATTCATTTTAATTTTATATAGAATCCATAATAAATACTACTGCAACAGCCTCTGCAAGGAGTCAATAGAAAGAATTAATAGGGAAAGAGAAATTTATGCGTGCAACCAGAAATACCAGGTTTGCTATATACTATGGTTTGAGAGGGACTATGAGAGAGGGAAGAGCACCCTCTGTTTACAAAGTTGTACTTAGTCCAACTAGTGGAAAGCTTTTACCCTAGCTTCTGGAGATATGTCAGCCCCAACTTCTCCCTGTTCAAGTGAACGTAAGTAACAATTTTTCAAGACTGGGAATGCCTCACTTCTCTCTGAAGCCATGTGAATAGAAGATCACATTTCAAGACAAAGCAAGGAGGATTTTCCAACAATACCTTTTTGAACCAGCATTTTTATTAACTCTGAATTGTGCCTTGTAAATGGCAATGCTCAAGTTCATATCACATCTAAGTGCAGATAGATGTAACTAGTTGCAGATCTGTTACACTAGTTCTTGGCCATCACTTACTTACTGTAAACAGCTTGACTTTTCTTTCCCAACACACGTAAATAAGGCATCTGACTCAAATCACTTTTCCAGCTCATGAAACCATTGGAAAGATGCTGAGTACCCCACATTTAAAGAAGATATCAGATTTGGACAATCTGATTTAGAGTATCAATCTAATTTAAAAAACAGCTGTGGGATTGGGAATTTGAGGAGGAAAATAATTTAAAACAGCTTTTAAAAGTACCTGTTAGAAAATGATAGATTATTATGTTTATCAAAAGACCAGAGACCTTTCACCTCTGTGTTGATACTTCCTTTCTCATATCAAGCAGCGCTTCACAACTATTTGGGAGTCTGCAAGAAGTTATTCAAGTTCTAGTATAAAGTTGTCTGTACCATAAATAAAATTATCTGTGCTGAAATCTGCTAGTTTCTCCACAGGAGCCTCAGAGTAATCAAAGTTTAATGATGAAGGGGGGCAAAATGACTCTTTTAGTCTTTGGATGTGGTCTGACACAGCAAATTTCATGTGCGTTGTCAAAATAATGGTGAGGGAGTATGTGCTTCATGTATGTGCCTCATGTCACACAGCTCCTGGGAACACATAGATATGTTCACTATTGGGACTTCTCAAATCATCTTCTTTCACTGGGAATCAGCTTAATTTTTCTTTAGAGAAAGCCATGGAAATATCAGTGCTTAAATTGCCAACCTCTGCCCCCTAAAGCAGATAGTATTGCTGAAAGAGGCAGTTCAGGCACTCTGAGGCACAGTGCCACTGTTTCTCTGCTCAAGGGGTATCTTTCAACCAATAAAACCAGCCTGAGCCTGTGGTCACTTCTGTGCCAGAGTCCTTCAGCCCATTGTCAGTGAAAAGTCTGCTACCACTGAAATGGAGTGCTTTTCCAAGGCTCCTGGCAAACACTGAAGAACTGATTTGAAATATCAACACCATTGCATATAGGTGTCACCTGAAAGGAAGACAGCAGAAATAAGTCCTGAAAAGAAGAACCCTTTAATTCACGATATTTAGGGGCAGAGTCAAGGCAGAAATAGGAAATGGAAAACATGAAGCAGGAATCAGAAGGCACCTAAGTCTGGTGTCAAAAGACATTCTGAAAGCATGTGAGGAGCCAAAAGCTACAGATGAAGGCTTGAGGCACTAGCTAGCTAGGGAACAATGTGGACTTCTCCAAGTGTTACCTGTGGTTAGGTCATGGTTAGGAAACCTCAAGCTGAAAAGAGCAGTTCTTTGATCCTGCTCCCTTCCCAAAAACTTATGTCACAAAAGATAGTAAGGAAGGCAAAGCTGAGCAGGCTTTTCTGAAATGACGTTCTTGCCCTTTCACTGACCTCTTTGCTGTACTTGAGCGACTGGCAGCACTAAGCTATGAAGAAACAGGGCGTGCACGTTGCACCCAAAAATCTTTCATAAACACCCGTCTATCATGGCTTCTTAGGAGGAAAATGTACTTTTGCCATTTCTCTTGGCGTCTTGAGACGGTTCTCTGACATTAACGAAAGGGTCTAGTTACATCTAGATCTTAGCAAAACCAAAACAGTTCAGTCTAAAGCATTTCCCGTGGGCTCCTTTCTTTTCTTTTTTTTCTCTTTATGAATTGCTACTGACAATGTTCTTCCATGAGTAAACGTTTTCAGCATTCCTATGGTCTAGTTCAGCTTTTTCCTATAGGTCTTGTTGAGGCAGGAGGATGAAAATAAACACAATTCTGGTGGGTGAATGGATATCTCCGAAATTTGTAGTTAGGATGTAAGAGATTTCTTTTTGCTTCTTCCCTGTTTTCAGTCCTGGCTAGACTTCTGTTGCATATGTGGCAATTGCCTTCTGCATAAGGAGAGGACATCAGTGTTCAAAAGTCATTTTTTATTTCACAGCCTACAGAACACACTTTGAACATTCTTGTGAAAACACAAACTTCAGTCTTTGGGTTACACTAAATGAGAGCCTGGGGACAATGAGGCTTATTCTCCTCAGCTGAAAAAAAAAAGCAATGGATTGAAAAGCTGAAGTCTTGATCTTAGCAAAAGTACACCATGCACCCTCTGAAGGACCTCCTTCCCCATTCTGCCTCTTGCCCCCTGCTACCACCAGCTGCCATCCCATGATGACTCTGCAATGGGTAATTACACCTTCTCATGAAGAAGGAAGGGGAAATTCAGACAATTCAGTGAGCTCAGCTTATACTTTCATATACTCCTAGTAAGGCCTGCCTGGGGCCATTTTGCAAGGGCTTAGTTAGGCTAGCACAGTGACAGCTGTTTCTTTCATCATCTGTTTTTTATATGTTACATTTCTATTTAACATTGCTCTCTGTCAGGCCTAATTACTCTTTTCTTTCGAGGGGCTGCTTTCTGAAAGGAGCTAAAGAATTTATTCTTCAGGCTAAAAAAAAAAAAAAAAAAGACCTAGAGAGAAGCATATTACCCTGAAAGCATTACCCATTGAAAAAGACCTAGAGAGAAGTATATTACCCTGAAAGCAAATTTTGTCTTGGCTTTAATGCCTGGAAATGGGGTAGCAGAAATGGAGTTAAATACCTTATTGGAATTAGTCATTAGCCTCTCCACTTCCCCTCTTGCAAGAAAGCAGAAAGCTTGAGGCAAGTCCCTGGCAGCAGTGCAAAGTTGGGTGGGGATTCCCTTCCACAGCAGAAGGAGCAATTATTCGTTGTTGTTGCTTGATCCTTTTTAATTTGCCTTTGAACATCAATTTTACAACTCAGTTTCTCTCCGATGGCATGAAGTAGTGTTGGGGTCATGTAAGTGCCACTGTTCTTTCTCTCTTTTCTGTGCCCCTGAAAGCCCACCAACTCCCACATAGAGGATTATCAATCAGTAAGTATGGAATAATTCTCAAAAAAAAAAAGTTAACCCTAATGACATGTGTACTAAATTCTAAGATCAAAATTTCATGCTGAAATTGCAAGTCAGTACTTGAGCAGATTAGGTTCACATGCCAGACTTTCTAGCCATTCAATACTATTAAACTATGTACCAACAGAGATGATATTCAATTTCTGTACCAACAGAAAAACAGGATAGTTGAGGAGAAAACCAACAGGCCAAGAAATCTTTTGAGAAGTCTGTAGGGTGGAGGTAGCTAACAAGAAGATAAGAATCTAAGGCAAGGTTTTGCTAAGGTTTGATATATTAGTCTTATTTGTAAAGACAGGCTAATTTTGTGTCAGAATGACCCAGAATTACAGAAACTTTTCCATCTATGTACTAAGGGGCTATATTTCATGCAATTTTTATGTATTAGAGTGCTCGTATCTCATTTCACTACCTCTTCCCACATGAAATAAGCTCTATGCAAATAAATGCTTGAGATTTGTGGATTGCTCTATGTTTTCAAAGGTCTGACAAAGCACTGATCATTAAAAGAAGGTAATTATCTTTCAGAACAGTTTTTTTACATCAGCATTCAGAAAAAGTCCCGGTAAATTTCACAGATCTGACCTAATTAAAATCAGCATCAAATGAGGCTTCAGTTTTGATTCGAAAACCAAATCAGATTCTAATTTCCAAATATAAATAAGAAGCCAATTCCATAATTGTGAAGCGTAAATATAAAAGGCTCCAGCCACCAAACGTTTTCAATTTATATTTAGGACAGCTAATAAATCAGACTCTGACCTCAAAGTATAACTGGAAACATAAAATAAAAGTCACTTGTAAGGATATTCTGGAGTAATATGTGAAGAACCGGACAGGTAAACAAAAATACTTAAAAAATATCAGTATAAAATATTAGTGCTAACCAGTGAAAGGTTTTCAGCTCCAGGGTGTTTTGTTCGAAGACTTTTCCAGACGTTTTTTTTGCTTTACAGTAAAGCAGCTGCACTTACTTATGCAATCGAGCATGCTAGAGTACTGTATCAGTCCTGGAGCTGTTTGCAAGGTACCAGTGGGGAGAGTTTTCTTAAAGCAGCACACAAAGATTTGACACCCCTGATAGTGTCTGTGCTGAGTGGTCACAAACTGCCACTAGAGACCTGTCCCAACAGTTCATTATAAAAATGGCAGGGTGACCCTTTATGAAGGGCATCTCCTGTGATCTCGCTATGCCCTATGCCAGAAATAGATTTGTAATCCATTATTTAAGAATCCGTTTCCAATCTTAGCCGAGGCAAGCAGAGTATCTTCATCTACAACTCCCTTGTGGTCATTCTTGTATCTCAGACATAGAATTCACCCTTGTTTTTCCATTGTTCACTGACAATGAAAAAAGCCCTGCTCTTTAACTTACTTCATTTTTCCTTTACAGTTCTCCAAAGAGAAGTTACTTGCCAAATACTGCTGTCAGTCTGACATAACTGTGGGCTTGATCGTATGAAAATTGAAAGTGTTTCTCTTTTCAATTGATTACATGATTAAGTACAGACTTCTTTAATAGAGCAGTCAGCATAACTCATCCATAAACTCAGCACGCAGCACTGTGTTCACCATGCTCTAAATTGCTGACAAACAGTTTATGGTTTGTCACATTTGGCAATCTCTGTACAGAAAAAAAGGCCAGTCTTAAGCTGAAATAAAAATAGGTGCTTTAACCAGAACTTGGAAGCAACTGGGACGACAAGAGGTTGTTCATTTCTTGTTTTATACATCATCATAACTGTCATTTCCAGTTAAGTTACCATCTGTAAACAATGAATTGTAAACAATGTTAAGGTTTTTTATCATATAATTATATAACGTCTTGAACATATTCAGTCAATGCTGGACATTAGTGAAATAGAATGGTAGCTAAAAGAGTGAGAAAGGTGAACTTGGAACACCTTGACTCTATTATCTCACTCTCATAAATCTCCCTGTCTCAGATGACACAGACATTAGAGTGGGTTTTTTCCACATCTCCACCTTCTGGCAACTTTTTGTAAGTTGAAAAACGTGAATTTTTTTTAGAAAAGTGATTTGTTTTGACTTTCTGGAAACACCTAGTATTAAAAAATAAAATAAAATCATGCCCAATAATTTTAACTACCTGGACAGATACATGGTTCCATTTCCATAACTCTTGGGGTTTTGCATCTTCCCGAGAATCTCTGCAGAACTAGGATGTCAGCTTGCTATGAGTTTTACAAACTTCTGGGAAAAGATGCATCTTCATGCAAAGTGATCCCATGCTTCTCGGCCCCATCTCCTCTAAGATGATCTAGATGAAGAGGTCTTCATGGCAACACAAAGCTCTACTGCGATTAGTTGAGCTGCAGCTGGGCACATGAACCCATCCACTTACAGCAGTTCACTGAACCATAACCCGAATCTCACCATTAGCTGATACAGGGAGCTCACAGACTGGATGAAATATTTCACTGACATTTACAGCCATAACGAGGATGAAAGCAGGCAAATGAAGAAATCAGAAACCAAGATAGGACAAGGAAAGGTCTTCAGTATTTCTTCTAGCCGCTTTGTTGCTTTTAAATCCAGAGAAACTCTTGAAGGTATGACTGCTCTTTCAGCATTTAGATGATACCTGAAAGTTGTGGATTTTTGAGGCTAAGGCATCTACAAAAGCCATCTTTTTCTACCTTCTAGTTTACCTTTGACCTACCAGTAGCTGTAGATTTGAAGTTCTCTTCCTGCATTACCACCTAACAGGTAAAAGGCTGTAATATTTCAAGAACCTGAATAGTAAAGTAATATTAGCAAAATGCTTCCTCTTTCAGAAGTTCCTATGATCCTGAAATGTGCCACAGAGCCAAATCACAAATGGGAATTATCTAATTTTGCTACTCTTCTTCACAGTGAAATGGACCTTATTTATACCATTCAGTACAACTGGTCCATCCAGTCACAAAGAAATCTCTTTCTGTACTGTGAGCCCTGGTTCCAGAATAGTACAATATCTTTGTTTTTTAAAATCTTTCCTTACATCTACCCCTCACATATGCTAATAAAACACTTCTTGACATGGAAATACATTCTTTGCTCCTGACACAAAGAGTTAGAAAAAAAAGCTCCATAACCGGCCATTTTCCTTACATCATCTATTTTTATAGCATTTTATAGACACTAATAGAGTGTTATGGGTGTCATCCAAATTTTAGTGACATAAGTGAAAAAACTCCCACCATTTCAGTGACTTCAGCAAATTTTGGATGTTACATGAGTAATGTTCATTGCGTAAATCTGGACAGCTTTCATTCAGAGAGCAGTTCTAAATTTCAAACTATACTTTTTTCTGATAATAGTTTTTGTAGTAATTTCTTTTTTGTATAAAATTTGACTTGTTTAGTTTTTGATTCAGAGCAGAATAAAGTCAAACAGCTTTGATAATTTCATGACACTGATAATATTTGTCAATGTCTGATGTATAGAACTTCTATATGTCAAGAAACCAATGTGGTCCAAGATTCAGACAGTGGAGAGATTAAAATTGTGACTTTATAGTTTCCCTATTTTGTGTAAAACATCGCATTTCACTCACTCATATTTTTTAATACTGTGTATATATAATTATACTACAATAATGTGTGTGTGTGTGTATATATAAATTACTACTTAAAAAAAATCAAGAATGCATGCACACGATCATTTGACTTACTGACATTAATTTAAATTTGTTTATTTTGGTAATCTCTTATTATAGAAGAATTAATAACGATTCCAAAAAGTCCAAAAGATTTGTGTGGAAGCACAAATGAGGACAAAACTCCAGATTAATTTTGGAGTTAATCGATTTTACTTAACTAGAACAGCTGTTTGCTAGACACTTTCCAAATTATTTTAATTGTTAAAGGTATTTTAACAAACATTGTGTTTGTTTTGCAGATGCAGATTCTTCTAGCTTAGTAAACATTTCTAATGTAACTCTCTAATTAAGACTGGCATGAAAAAAATGTTATTTTAGAACATGCCTGCATTAGAACAGTTTCTGAACAGTGAATTTAAAGAGTTCAGAAGATGCTTATGACGTTTGAAGTGGTCCTTCAAGCAATAAGAAACCATAGGCTTATTTTGGTAGTCAGGTTTTCAGCCATAAGTCTTGGTGCAATTGAAGCAAGTTACAATTTCCCACCAAGAAATTGGAATTCTAATTCCAGCCAGAATGGTTACATGAACCCTCTGTTCACTGTTCATTAATATTCAGGTAAGTGAGAAAATCTAGGTAAAAATCCCACAGAATCAAATATTCTAGGGAGAGGGACAGCGTGATCTGACTCTCTGGTCACCTGACACTCCTCATACACCTCCAAAGAAAAAATGGGGCCATGTAAAATGGAGCCATGTAAAACCACAGTGGATGTTTCTGATAACTCCTCAGACTCTCTTTAGGCAGAAACAGTGATCACGCTGTGTGTACAAAGAGTTTAACAGAACTACATTCTAAAGAAATCTTAGTCTTCTGTAGCCATTTAAAGCATCTTGGTAAAAAAAGTGAAGGTATTTATATTCATTATGCTACTGCCCTCTTGCTTCTCTGAATGGAGTTAAATATACTATGAAACAGCTGTGACAAGAGGTTGTGCATCCTCTTCCCTCATTTCAGATTCTTGTTCAGGTATTGTTTTCCACTTTCATACTGCCTCTTGCTTCATCTCTTCTTCTGGAATCTTTCCTCATCTATCCACTTTACTGCTTGGTCCAGATGGTTTCTGGGTTCTTTTAATTGGTATCATCCTTGTTTTGTGCTCTGGCTCCTTCACAGACATTATTTTATTCTTGCTCTTATTTGACTACTTTCTGGCAAATCTTTTCTTTTTTCTGGTGCTTATCACTGTGCCTTCCAGCCTCCACTACCTGCTCAGCTTGGCAGTGGCAGCAGCAGCAGTAGATGAAAAACAGGCATGAGACATACTTACCCCTATATGGTATCCCTTGTGTGATGGTCATGATGTTTATCCCACCCTTGCTGTAGACTGGTCAGCATATGTGTTTACCCTGGCCAGTTGGTCTAAAAAGAAAACATAAACAAATCCCAGGCACTGTAAATCAGATTAATATAATAGGAGTGTTTCTAATCTTGTTTATGTCAGTTGTATAAAACTGACCTAAGTATGGTCACTCCTGGTTTACCTGGTTATTTGAGTTATTGAGCAATTTGAGTAAATAGCTGTGAAAATGTACTGCCATGGAAGGATAAGGTGAGCTTGGGCTTAAATCCTGACTCCAATATTACAGCACTGTTGTACCTCTGAAATCAGTGGCATTGCTCTAGCATTAAAATGTAGTAAGCTGTGGGGAATGAAATCCTGTTTTGTTGCCTCTGAGAATTTTCGGAGTCTGCCTGATATGGCATGAGTCAAAAATATTTTGTTTTCACTGCTTTTTCTAATTATCAGATTTGTCTCCAGTCCATTTTGTGGTGTTGGCCAGGCAGTTGATCTAAGTCAAATTTTCCATACAATCCACACTGCTTTATGTTTCAATGTTTTTTTTCTTCTGCCTTAAAACCAGAACAGAAGAGCTGGATAAGCATGTACAAACCTGCCTGACCAAAAGACTTGTTTTTCCTTTTCCCTCACCCCTTCTTTTCCATTTTATGTTAGTACAAAGATGAAAAATGGTTTAAGTCACATAATGGTTAGACTTATGAATTAGGAAAGTGATTAGGAGATCATCAACCTGTTCACTTGCCAGTGGACAACTTCATCCACACAAGTCATTGTAATTAAAGAAGCCAATCTCTTGGAGATAGAATTCATTTTTATAATAAGTAACTGTGGTATATGTCTGATATTTTTTTGAGAAAAATTGTTTCAGCATTTCTCAATCCTAGTTTGTCTGTGGACAGTATTTTAGGGTTGAAATACATCTCTAGTTGCATAAAATCATATGAGAAACAGAAACAACTGCAATGAATAAGTAAAAAATCCACCTATCTCTCATCACTGAGTGGTCTTATCACTCGGCCCAAGATCCTACTTGTAGTCTTCCCATTATGTATTTGATGCTGGCATTGTTTTCCTCATCCAAATGTCTACATTTGAAGCAAAGATGTTAACTTCTGAAGTTTAGGTGAAATTTCATCTGCAATTTTCTTGCTGTCAATTTTGTGTACTGCAGTATGATTCCACAATGGAGAATTTGCTGGAAAAAGGGGACTACTCTGTCAGAGTAGCACAATAGTTCCACTGAATTTTCTGAGCACAGGGTAGTCCTAAATGCATTATTGCAAGTACTCATTCAGACAAATCTATTTCCTACTGAAGAGCACAGGCATGTGGCTTGTAGGTTTGCTATCTTGTCTTGCTTAAGAAAAACACACATAAAAACCTGCTTTGTTTTTCAAGCCATGATTGAAAGAGCTACATTGATGAAACTGTGGCTTTTGGACAAAAAAGAGGATGGTGTCTGTCCTATACATTGTATTAAAAAATTTCAGTGTTGTTGGCTTTGCTAGAAAATTTCCAGTGGCATTGGCTTTGGACATCAGAGATTATCAGAAGCCTGGCTTAAACTATTCTAAACTGGCTTTTCCTGAGATTTCCAACTCAGCAGGAATAAAAGAACCTAGTAGCTGGTGTTGCATTTCAGTTGCTTTTATTTTTCTAAGTGTGTCTTGAGTTGTGTGCTGCCTTTGTCTTATCCAGGGTCAAAGACATCAACACAAACCAAATGTTTCTGAAGCTGAAAAAAACATTAAACTTCTGGTCCAGGTGGAACTTCATTTTTTTTTCAAGACACCAAATAGATCTGAGTGTTACATCCGGCCTTAAATGTTCTGGTTTAGTTTTACACTTTTGAACTGAAATCTTTTTCTTACCCTGACTGATGTCAGCTGAAAGAAAGTTCCAAGTAAAACGCCCTTTACAGTGCTATTTTAGGGCTGAGGCCATTCTTTCTTCTTCTCTTCTCTTCTCTTCTCTTCTCTTCT
>BJBW01009703.1:76920-132066 GCA_004320125.1 Scolopax mira | reverse complement strand
ACATGCCCAGTTCCCTCAGCCTCTCCTCCTATGACTTGTCCTCTAGATGTTATGTTAAACCTAAGTGCAGAACAGAGCAGGGAGATACACTGCAGAAGCACAGCTCTATGTCTTACAGGGGAAGTGTTGGAGGAAATGCATTAGGAAAAAAGAAATTACTGCCATGATATACAATGCTGCTTGAATCTCTGAGTATGGCTTGATGTGCCCTTGGAAAGGCACACCATACCTGAATTTGTGTTAAGATGGGATGATGCTTCTGTGCAGCTGCATTGGACAAGTGATGAGGCTGAGATTTTACTCAGTGAATAATAATGAAAGTCTCTGGAAAACTCTTCTCCCTGTTAGATTTTTAATATTCAGAAATAGGTGGATCGACACTATATGGTTTAAGTGGCTATTAGCTCCTGAAATAATCAAGTTTGTTAATGAAGAAATAATCAAGGCATCTTGTTATGAAATAGTAGTTATGCTGAGTTTCAATTCAGATCCTCTGTAAGAGCTTCTAAATTTGTGCCTGATTTTATTCCATGACTGAAAAGGTTACAAAAGTAATAAATATTTAGGTTATGTAAGTATGCAAGTTTTAACCTCTCTCAGCAGCAGTATAGAAGTGAGTATATCAAAATATTTTGGCATACTAGGAGATCTGTGACTACTGTGAAACAAAAATTTTAATTGAACACTCTTTCTGAGACAAGATGATGCTTTGCTGCCCAAATAGTAGGAGTGAGAGTGTCACAAATAGGACAACAAAAGTAGATGAGGATACAATAAACATTCTAAACAACATTCTTGGATAGGTCCAAAACCAGTATATAAAAACAGTTCCCTTATCCTGAGTATCTAAGATTTTGTATCAGTCTCTTTTTATTCCCTAAGCTTTATTCGCGCTAGTTTTTAGATCACATTTAAGATGGGTTGGTTGCACCAAAGTGCACACCCAGTGCAAGCTCTGCTACATCTTGGCTTAAAGGAAGGGACAAACTCCAGGAAATTGTATGTTAGATTTAAGAGCTGTCGTGTTAGTCGTTTGTCTGATCTAGAGCTTTTGTAAACTTGATAAACACAGCTTTCACTTAGGGGTGGCACAAAGATATTTCTTACCAAAGTAGAGATGGAAGGAGCCATGATTTCATAGGTCTCCATTTCCTGCACACACTACTTGGAAGATAAAACCCCTCCAGCAGCTCCTGTAGGTCCATGTAAAAACAATTGCAGTGGAAGATGAAAGGGAAGAGAGGATCTTTCCAAACCAATGCAGATGTCCCACTGGGTAATGAGAAGTCCTCAGTTCAGGAAGGGTTCTCCTTTGGCACCTATAAGAAAAAAAAGGACCATTTGCACTAAGAAAGTCCTGAATGATTTAGATTGGCCCCCTGACTTCTTTCATCATTTGTTGAAGGGTGTACTTCACACCAACAAAAATAGAGAGCTGTAGCACACTCACAGTTCTTTCTGTAAGAATGATACCCGTGAGGAGTTTGCTCATTGTACTCTCTCAGGTGAAATGCCAACAGCACCCCTAATCTCACCCAGTAATCAGAGCTACTGGAATTCTTTATTGCTTTTCTGTCTCAAAGTACCATCTGTATTGGTAAAAGTAGAACCAAATATAACAATATTCCTATTTATTGGATGAAAAATACTGTATGAGACAAAGAAAACAACAACATACCTCTTTTGAAGAAAATATTACTGCTATGGGCAGTAACTGCTAGCATTGACCATTGAAAAATGGTTCACATCTATTGCTTGCTAACAAAACAGGATCCTCCCTCTGAAGTTAAATGCAATTATAGCATCTTGTAGTGTGGGCTTGCTTATTTATTTAATATGAACCACCAACCAAGGTGTTTGGTAGTCTAAAATATTTTGTCAGTTGTTCAGCTACTGCTTTGAAATTTCACCAGCATTAACTTCCCTCTCGCCACAGTCCAGTTATACAACTTAATGATTAACACACTGCTCATTACTGACTGAAATACTTTCCTGTTACTGCCTGGTAGGGGGACTCAAACAAATAAAGGAACACACATATGCACGTATTGCCAGCAGCAGGGCTTCATCCAGCACTCTTCCTAGTATCTCCTCTTCTGACATCTCTTTACTGTACATGAAAGATCTCATTTTACTTTAAAAAGTCACTGTTATGCCTCATGAAAAGACAAAAAGTACTAATACTTACAGTTTTTATCTCAGCTTTTAAAGTGTTCCTCTACACATGCACTTTTTATAATGTTAGCTCACTTCTTTTATTGGTGTGAGGATTTACCTCCAACAAACTTGTTTATTATACTTTAATAGCTTCACAGAAGAATAAAGTTGGGGACATTTGCTTGATGTATTTGCTTCTAGAGCTCAAAACTTCAACAGAGTTATGGCAAAATGATGGAGAAACTCAAGTGAAATTGAAAATCAGTAGTATGATATTGTGGTGTACTGACCCTCAGCATATAAATGTCATTAACTATCCATCACCTTTTACAAATTAGTTATACCTGAAAAAGATGTCAACAGTTACATTTTCAAACTTGTATTGTTCAGCATCTTTTGATGCTGAAAAGATTCTGGTGAAATAAATCTGGATGACCCTTAACAATCTGTTGGTACTGAAATGGATATTTCAGCATATTCCTTCTTGTTAAAGCCTCTTGCCTGTGAAGAAGTTTGTTTTCCTGATAATGTCCCTTCACTTTTTTTTCTTTTCTATCATCACTATTAACAGAATTTATTTACAATTTTGTTCTTTCATATATTACTTACAAACAATTACTCTGAAATCACTTGAATTTAGAAATAAATATTTTTTAAATTTTTGGCCCTTCCCATACATATTTCTCATATAGGTTGGGGTTTGGCAGGGGAGCTTTAGATTAGATATCAGGAAGAATGCCTTTCCTGAGAGGGTGGTCAGGCCCTGGAACAGCCTGCCCAGGGAGGTGGTGGAGTCACCATCCCTGGAGGGATTTAAGAAGTGTGTAGATGTGGCACTTCAGGGCACGCTCTAGTGCCCGGATCCTGCAGCTCAGGATCCATCCTGCAGGATACACAATGAACTTACATATGTCACACTTTAATGGAAATAGTATTGAACCATTAGGAAGACTTTTTTTCTTCCTTCCCTCTGACAATGTCTTTGCTCCTTCCCAAATGACCCTTATAATGCTACAAATATTTATAAAAAAAATTACAAGATGGTTGTTTTTCAGGTGTGGAAAATATTTCAGCACTACTGTCTACCAGTCCTTAGGAACATTAGGCAACCTGATTAAAAATATTTTTGGCTTGATGGAAAAGTGTGGTCCAGCTCTAGCAGTTTCCATGCGATTCCATGAGAGACTAGAATACCTTTTAAAATATTTAAGCATTTAGAAACCTGCAAGCAGAAATAACTCCTAAAAGCAACTTTTTTTACGCAGTCCTGCAGGGTGTTTGTGACAAGCTTTTCCTTTTTCTCTTGAAGCTTTAAAGAAATGAAATACAGATGAAGGTCACTTTTTATAATACTGTCCCCTCACTGTGAACGGGTTTATTTCTTTCAGCTTTTACAGCTAAGAAACTGCCAGTCTCAGCGGCAGAGACCATAAACCACTTGTATTTTCCCCCACTATCCTGCAAGATTTTGAACAGATGGGTAAGAAAGTTGTGAGGGCTCTTGGTCCATGGCTGGGATAGGTTTAGGAAACGATAACGATACACAGCCTTCACTTATTCACTAACATCTCCTTGAGGACACACAAGAAAGGGAAACAAGGAAGAGCTGGGAGACGAAAAGGAGCTTTTCTCTCCCCCAGTACCACCCACACCCCCCCAAGCAGGATGGGGCTGAAAACAAGATGCACCTGCATGTTTTGCTAGTAAGACTAAAGCCAAAGATAAGTAATAAAGGTGCTGAGACTTCCTCCTTCCAGAGTAGCAAGTGGTGCAAGCTCAACATAGGCACTCGTTTTGGGGGGATTTGTTTTCCAAGTGAAGTTTCACCTCCTCTTTCACGTGCTCCTGGAGGGCTGCTCTCAATGCGTGTGCATAGGTATGTGGAGAAGCTATTCATGGTTGTGCCTCTGAGGGGTAAGCTAAACCTGGTGGTTTTCTTTTCTCCAGTATAGAAACAAATTGGAAAAAACTCAAATATTATAACTAGAACTATAACAAAGAGAATGCTTACATGTAAGTAGGGTCAAACAGGAAGAAAAATATGTGCCTTCCTCTCTTCTGTCATCTGTTGCTGGTGCAATTCAGGGAAAGGAAAGACAGTCCTGGAATAGCCACAGTAACATAAAGAACTGAAGGGCTAAAAGGGTGTTATAGATGTATTTGTATGCACATACCTCCTGGGACCCAAGCATCTTTATGTGGCACCTCTGATGGCAGTTGTTACAAGAGGCTAATACTTTTAACTACATTTACATATATTATACATATTGTAAATATGAATTTAAACATAAATATTTAAAATAACGATTGATTGAATGCACTTTCAACCTTTGAACTGCATAATACATTGTCATGAAAATCCCTAGGATGACTGCCAGAGATTTCTCCATTGCTGGAAGGGCTCTGAGTTTATAGCTCTGCCATTTAGAAAATCAGCTAAAATGCATCAAATAGAAAGCAAATACACACACCAGCATAGGAGAGCTCCTGTTGTGGGTCTGCTAACAACATCCACTGCTGAAGAGTGCAGCAACACTCTGAGATAAAGAGAACCTAGAAGAACTAGTTTTAACAAAAAGTGACGGCAAATATCTAATAAGTATGCTTTCCATTTCCATAGCAACTTCCATCAAAGGAACGGAAAGCACTTTAAAACATCAATCAATTTACCCTCAACACTACTGTGTGGCAGGCAAAATATATATTAGAGGAAATAAAGTTCCTTCCTGGTGATTGCTGGGCTCTATTTTAGGAGTCCTTTTTGCTACCTCGGCACTAACTTTCTCATTAACATTCAGGCTTCCAATCAGTCTTTTTCATGTTCTCTCTCCCATGGACTGTAGCATGAGAGGAACGATCAGAGACATCAGGATAAAGCATGCATGTCTTGGGGTGTAATGAATTTAGCTATTACTGAACAGCAGATCAACCTAGCACTATCCAAGTAGTCTTTCTACTGCAAGTTATCACTGCCAAAAAGTCTTTACAATGGCAGTTTTGGGAACATCAGTGGCTTTCAACGATGGCCTCTTTCATTAAGCATTTTGCCAGTGAACATGTGCAAAAGCTATATTTTGGCTATCTGTATTAGGCAGGTAAAACATGCATGCTGCAGTGCCCAGCAGGTGGGCACCACGGCCTGGTATAAGGTACTTTGTGTTGAAAATTATGGGTGACTTTAAATTATTTTTAAAATAATTTTAAAAAAATAATAAAATAAGCAATCAGTGTGTCTGAAAATAAAAGGGAAAATAGGTAGATCTGAATTTAGTATGTGTGACATGCCTGTCTCCAAGAAGAGAAAATAGGGTTAACATGATTCCTCCTTCTCTTGAATTTTAGGAGCTGGGGATCTAAAGCCTGAAAAAGTTCATTTTACACTGGATTGACTGGATTTCCTGGATTTCCTTGTCCAGAACAGAAAGATTAAAGTTAGGAACAGTGTCAGGATTTGCTCATCCACAGATAGAACAGTGTATATGCTCAGTCAGGCAGAGGTTTAGTGTCAAGTATGGCCAGTATGTCATGAGTTCTTTCATTGGTGGGATAACTCCCCTGCATTTAATTACAGTAAGAATTAGGATAGGGTAATATACCCTTTTCACCGTGGGCTAGCGGGCCTGAGAGTAGGAAGACGTAAGGTATCATAAGTCTCATGCCTTATATACATAATTTCTGAAGAGCTGGAATCCTGGGTTATAATTAAGGTTGGAGTTAGGGATACTGGTCTATATCAGAAGCAAAGATTCCAGCTCAATGCTCCGTGCTGCATGTCCTATGGAGTTAAGAACTGTGCTGCTGGTCTCATTTGTGGCTGATTATGCTTTGTTTTGCTGCTCAGGTAGTTCTGCTGCTATAATAAAGGCAAGAGCTAGTTAAAGATTCAAAACCCACAGGCTGAAGAAAGTATCTCCTTAAGCTCCATGTGTCACAGACACTTTGTTATATATTCTAGAAAACTACTGTACTAATCTGGGATATTGTTTCAGCAAGAGTCGTCAAGCCAAGTTAATAACTTGAGCTGCTCTCCTTACAGCCAAGCAATATACTACATTATTTAAGCAAAATTACCATTATCTTCCTTACAAAGGAATAGTGGTTTGAAAATCCAAATAATTTGAAACAGTATTTTACAGTGCTGCCAAGAAACCCCTACAGATTTGAGGACCCTGTTGTTTAATACAGTCCTTGAACAGGACAATGGGTAGAGACTGAGAAGTGAAGGGACTTCTCCAAAGCCATCCAGAAGATATATAATAACTACTTCCATTGGCTTCTGAATGATAACTCCAGTACTTAATAATTCAGTAGTATTTTGCTGAAAAGGATCTTCAGTATGAACCATCTCTCAAAATATGAGCTTGAATATGAGTTTCAAACTGACCTATACCAAGTTAATATAAAAATTATCAAGTTATGTGTAGCATTTTTCCTCTCCTAAGATTAAATCGCGGTTATCTTATGGAAGTAAACTAATTGCCCCAGGGATATAGTGTGACGATGATCGGAATGTAAAAATAGTCTGTACAGTCTTCCAAAGGGAGAGGGTATCCTTAAAATGACCCTAAATGACTTGTGCTCAACTCTAATTGAGTCTGCAGAAAAGGTTTAAGAAGTCTGCCAAGGTGAATGCAAGGAGAGTAAAATAGGAAACCATTATATTTAAGTTACTTAATTCAACCCTGACTGTTCAGTGTTTAATTAACTGGATACAGAGCCTTATATCCTGACCCCTGAGTGATCATCAGTGAAGATAACAGTTTAGGAATTGCTGTCCAAGTTGCTCTGAAGAAGCTCAATTCCATCAACCTTATTTAACTGATGCTTTGAGATTACCATGTTTGTTTTGTTTTGATATGTTTTTTAAAGAACATGAAAGTCACTGGAAGACAGGACAAAACCTGTTTAGATGCAACCAAGACACTGTTCTACAGAAGAAAATGTGCACAGCTTGACATTAAAAACAATAAATGAAGATATGGAAAGACCTCTTCAGGAAGAAGAGCCAGCCTAGGTTATTTCTTGGTCTTACTGATGAGAGCTGAATCATGGAAACACTGGGGCAAAAGACCCAGCATCTGTCGTAGTAACAGCTGTGGTTTCAAAAATGAGGTAAACTGGGAAAGAATAGTTCACACCAGACTTGATCCCACTTCTACAGGCTCCAGGTTATTTCTGCATTCTGTAAACATACTATTATGTTTGTGAAAGCACACCACCGACAATAAGGAGGATCTGTGCTGCATTTGCAAGTGAAATGAACGGCCACAAAGCGTGCTGGACTTTTATCTTTGTAATTCATCATATTAAAACTAATCATGGCAGACTTAATTACTGAGCACCAAAAATAAATAAGTAAACAAGTAAATGAACAGCTCTCAAAATTTTCTGAGCATTCTGCTTTTTCTAATCATCATAAATCTGTGAACTGGAGTGCAGAATACAATCCTCCTTACTGTAGAAGCCAATTTGATAAGAAAATGCTTGTTAGGAAAACTGCTAAGAGTCTGTTATCAAAGAAAGAAAGAAAGAAAGAGAAGAGCATACATGACATTACAGAGTCAGCAGCTTCTCTGTAATCATTTTTGACAGAATAAACCATACCTTTGTAGTATATTCCAAAATTTAAGTCTTGCAATTTGAGTCAGCTCTATTCCAGCTCTCAACATTGTGACAATAGCAGGTTATCTTCCAAACCAAGGCAAACTTCTCCAAGTTACAGCAACCGACAGAGTAAAGACTTCCAAACTTCTCATTTCAATCCATGTCTATTTAGTGCTGGCTGATGTGCTGTGATTAAGCTGTGTGCAAAATTAAACAGCATTTCTTCACATAATCATTGAAAGACCGTCAAAGTTTGTTGTAAAAGCGAAACAATATCTTTGAAGGCCCACAGCTTCAATTTTTTTGTTTTTGCAAAAGGAGAATTATTCCAGTACATTATCCAACATGATATGTTTTAAATTAAATTTCATTTTCTTTCACTTTTACTATGTGTTAGGAACTATGGATTTGAAAGGAAACACCAATGATGTTTCATAAGGAAAACAAACAGAGAGCTTGAGTGGTTTTCCTTTTGAATTGCCTCTCTCTAGGTATGAAGAACTTCCTTAGAGTGGCTGCAAAAGAATGTACAAGGTTCTCTGAAGGCAGGTGGTCTATAAATGGGGACATTTCATTGCTTCTTTGCTCAATCATAAGTGTAGTACAGGATACAGAGACCAAGCTCTTTTTTTCCTCTCTCTGCTGGCTTTACTAGAGCTCACAGAACTCTCACAGGTACAATGAGTGAGAAGGCTGAAACATGAATTTACAAGCTGTAAATTGGCAGTGACAAGAGAGATGTGCAGTAAATGTATTGAGCACGCTCTTTCCAAAGAAAAAAAAGATCCAGGAGTTTCAAGGAGCTCCTCTGGCAGCAGCACCACTGAGCAAGAATGGTCCTCGGTTTATCAGATAAAACCAACAATCTCGTGTCAGGTCTGCATCGAGACTTGTACTGCACCCATACAGAAAGTCATTCTAAACACTGCTCTCATCACAGTGAAAGCCACAAGGAGAGGAGATGTTTCCTCTGACTTCCAAAAGAAGAGCTCAAGTGTGGGCTGCAACCCCTGCAAAAGATTATATAGAGATATAGATACCCTGCACCAAGGTCAGCTGAACACAAATACCAACATTATGTTGTTTTCTTATTCTTTCAAGACTCCCCACCCCAAAGTAAAACGTTGTGGGAAGAAATGGTGCTATCTGAAGAATACCTTTCTGGAATATATGATGTCTCTGAAAATGTGGTACATTTTAGAAGTAACATTTAATGCATTTTGGAGGTAACATTTAAAGTATAAATATTTAGTTTCAACAAGAGGACAGTCATATTGAAAAGATTCGGGGGTTTGAAACAGAAAGGGCTGTAGGAACTTTGAGTACATGTAGCCGTGCACCTGGACCCATAATTTTCCTGGTATGTAAATTATTACAGGTTCTTTGGAACAGAGATAGAAATTCTAGGGTGATAAACGTTATAGACCCTGGACACGCGCCCATCCCAAAATCACAGTTTCAGAACTCCAAAAGTAACCAGAAAACTCTTAAACAAATCTCTCCAAACCTCACAAAAAATATTAAGATAGCAACGTAAAATACTAAACATCTTCAGGCTGAGATCTTCCAAGTTCAATAATCTGTTAGTTTTTTCATACATTGCAGTTATCACCTGTCATTACAACCCATTCCAAAAAAAAGTAAAAAAGTTTCAAAATACATTTTTCAATCAAATATGTGGATGGTACACCACCATTAGATTTCTTGTACCGCTGATTCTACTGACAAACCTGTTTTGGTTTTCTTAGAATGTGTATTTCCACAGTTCTTGCACAAGATATAGATAAGAATCAAACCAGAACTTTTTAAAGTCTTGAAGAAACTCAAGAATATTGCAGAATTAAAGTTAATTACTGCAAAACCTGAGGGTGGGTACTGGTTTTCAAATTACTGATGTTCACTGGTTTAACGTCTCCAGCTATTTTGCAAAAGCAGCAAGTTTCACATGGATATATGAATAATTACAGAGTATTTTCAGCTCAGACATTGATAATTTAAACTGCTTTATTTGAATGCTAAATTCATAAAACTGGTGCTGACTCTTTGCTTTTGGATCTAACTCTTCATTTGGCGCTGCTGATCGTGACGGTGAGCGTCGCCCACTGGGGACTAGTTTAAAGCGGTGCCTCAATATCTGCAGGAGAAGGAATGGAGGAGAGAGGGGCACGGCTTAGTTATGGTAATCACCCAGGTTAAGCATTAATCCAGGGCATGCAAATTGCAGCATTAGCTATCATCTGCACTAATCACTATGTCTGAGGCTGTCTGAGATGAAATGAGTCTGTGGTGTGTTGTGACCCACTGGTGTTCATTGGCAGCTTATTTCAGAAGAGAACTATCACAGAATCACCTAGATTGGAAGGGACCTTTTAAGGTCATCTAGTCCAAGCAATGAAGAAAACAAACAAAACACACAAACAATAAAAACGCAAACAAACAAAAACCACAATAAAAACAAAAAAATCCCACCCAAACCCCACACACCACCCAAAACAACACCAACCCAACACTAATCCACATCCCCAAGCACCATGTCAACTCATCTCTTGAACACCTCCAGGGATGGTGCCTCAACCACTTCCCTGGGCAGCCCATTCCAATGCCTGACAACCCTTTCAGTACAGAAATATTTCCTAATATCTAACCTGAACCTCCCCTGGAGTAATTCGAAGCCATTACCCCTTGTCCTGTCATCTGTGACCTGGNNGACCCCCACCTCTCTACAGCCTCCTTTCAGGGAGTTGGCGAGAGCAAGAAGGTCTCCCTTCAGTCTCCTCTTCCCCAGGCTGAACACCCCCAGCTTTCTCAGCCTCTCCTCATAAGGCTTGTGCTCCAGACCCCTCACCAGCTTTGTTGCCCCTCTCTGGACCAGCTCCAGTACCTCAATGGCTTTCTTGTGGTAGGGGGGCCAAAATTGGACACAGTACTCAAGGTGGGATTTCACCAGTGCCCAGTACAGGGGGACAATCACCTCTCAGGTCCTACTCCCCACACTGTTCCTGATACAGGCTAGGATGCTGTTGGTCTTTTTGGTCACCTGGTCACGCTTCTGGCTCAATTAAATAACCAGATATTCCTGCCTATTTAATCCTTACTTTTCTTAGTTTTGCTCATTTCCTACTGGTAGCATGGCATTACTAAATAAGTAATGTCTAAATTAGGACAAGTGAAAGCTGTGTTTTTATGAACTTTCTCATGCTACATATATGCCCATTTGGGGTAGAACGATACCTTCTCTGACTTTAGCAATGCTCACAGCACATTTTTTTGTTTATTAACCAATTTGATGACTGCAACGAACTGTATGCCCATACTGGAATTTAGTTTGCATATATGGTGCTCATATTTATGCACATAACACAAAATATTTGTTTTGTAGCTAATACAGACACAAACTATTTACATTTGTGACTTACACATTCATTTTTAAAGGCCATGGACCAATTGCTGCAAAGTAAAATAACCCTTGGACAGAGATTACTTTGTCAGGCAATCTCATGTTTACGAATTCCCCCCAAAGAAACGTTCTTGATCACTACAAATATTTACACCCAAAAAAAATACATAACACACGTAATTGCATTTCTGTGCTTGAGTATTTTAGATAAGTTCTACCAAAGCAACTTACATGGGCCATCCTTTGCTTTTGGCAATTTCCAATAATGAATATTAGGCAGCCTCCAGTCTGCATCAGACATCGATAGAAGTCTGTGAGACTGGACACAACTCCAGTGATTCAGTGATGTAAGCAGACAGCAACGCAGAAACAGACAAAAGAAGAAATTAAACTTTAAGAAGAAACAATGTCAACAAAATCTCTGACATCTTAGATAATATACCTCAAAACCATGATAATACCTGTTATTTGACAACTCTGCATTATCCTTTATGGTCCCATTACTCCTTTGTTTTTTATGCTAGTATCCACTAGAGTCCCCCACCTGAGACAGACTGAGAGAGTTGTGGGAGTTCAGCCTGGAGAAGAGATGGCTCCGGGGAGGGCAGGGGTGGCACTGGATGATCTTTAAGGTCCCTTCCAACCCAAACCGTTCTATGATTCTATGATCTGTCTCTTCACAGATCCATCCTCACCTGTTGAAGCCAAAATGTATGGTGGGACTCAAAAGTAGTAAATGTGTGTCCCTGTCATGCTCAGTGCTGCTCTCAGGTCTCCCTGGGGAAGGAGAAGCCTTTTTTTTAGGACCCTTGGTGACTCCCTGAGGAGTTGGGGAGACCTTAGATGATCCCACCTGTCCCATAACTCCTGCAGTCTGGTATACTCAATCTCTCTCCCATTGGTTGTTCTACACTTCACCTCTTAGCCCAATGAATCTCTCCTAAGGCAAGTGATTGAGGAACACCAAAGTTTCAGACCCCTGGGGTTTTTTGTCAGGGGAAGAGGCTTCCTGGGTACCTGATTGCCTTTATCCCCAAACTCCCATACAGGAGGAGAGTGCCTTTTGGGAGCATCCTCTGTCCTTTCTATCCTTGTCCTCTGAGTTTTGTGTTACTGGTGATTAAGACAGAGGAACATGTAAAAAGTGAAACATTCACACAGAACGGTGTTGAATCAAAATCTCTGCAATGGCACAGACAGCCTGATCGGAAAAAACGAATTGAGCACACAGAAACTCATGTAAAATCATCACAAGAGAGGCATAATCGTGGTTATGCTTCCATCCCTCTACTGTACAAAAATTGTGCTAATCGAATTAACCCAGACACCACAGATTTTAAGATGCAAGTGTTCAGGCTCTGTTCCCACACAGCACCAACTGGCCAACAGAGTGCACGTCTGCTGGCAGGGGGGCAGGACCCTTGAGAAAGCTCAGGAAGAGAATTCCTGGAAAATTTGGGCTCAGAGGCTCTGCCCTGGAGCATTTTCAGGCTGTGTCCTCTACGCATGGCACCAGCTGGCTGCTGCGCTGGCATCTGGGCAGCGTCTGTGCCTTACTGCTGGGTCTGCAAAACACATGAGGGTAGTTAGCGCTGCTTAAGGGAACAATAACTAATCAGATTTAGGGGAGAGATGCTGCTACTTTCTGTAACCGAACGTGTTTTGCTCTCCTACCTAATCATGCCTTCCTTTTCTCCTCAAGAACACAGGAACACTCCACTGGAAACTGAATGGAGATGGAAATATGAAGTGGAACCAGAGCTGGATTAACGCTCGTGTATAATCAGGCTGTGTGAAGGAGCTGAAGACTCAGCTCACTCTCCTCCCCTCTCCCTGCCCAGCACTTGCTGACACAGCAGCAGAATTTATTGCACAGTAACAACTGTACCACAATTGCCATTTGCAGTTGTCCTTTTTTCAAGTTGTAACACCAAGAAGTAATTTTTCAGGGCCTACATGTTATTTCATCGCTTTTCTCCATCCAGTTTTGTGAAAGTTATTGTTACAAAAATAGGTTGGTGAATACAGAATTAACATAAGGCCCTGACCGGGATTTTGAGGGAACAGTTGTTTTCTTACCTGTCCTTCTCTACTGTAATTTTCTCTTAATTTGATGCTTCAGAAAGCATGGGTTCAGGAAACTTTGATTCAAGAGCATTCATGCTTCTAGCTAACATTCTGACTTGCTTTATGAAATCTATTTCAGAGGCTAATACATAGCAGCCCTTTCGTTACGTGCAGCAGGAGGAAGCTGTGTACAAGTTTTGACTATGGTCACCCATAGGACAGTCCATCCTAGAGTCTCTATGCACAAAGAAAGTTGTTTGAAGACCTGAAAAGTGCAAATGAGGCATATCACTCTTTACTAGGCTATTTTAGACCCAGTTTCCTTTGTTTCAAGGGTTGGAAGGATAGGCTAGGTAGGTACTCCATGCTCATCAACCTGAAAATGCATTAAACATTAGCCAGCTTTGCCTGCTTTGAGTGCCCTTTTTTGCACTGATTTTGATTTATTATTTTTTTTCAATGTGAAATCTTACTTTTCTCTCACTCCTAGTGAAGGGAGAATTCTTTCCCAAGTTCTCTACAGAGCACTTTTCTCTGTAAATTAATGGAACTTCTATCATGTGAGTCTAAAGCATTAATTGCTATACCAGGGTGTCCTAAACCCCCTCCCTGTGAACAGTACTTATACCAAAACCTATGCTACCATTGGAGATTTCCTCATCAGTTGGATCTTTGTGATTTTAGTTCAGGGCAGAAAGAATTGAAAAGGTTTGGGTGATTTTTAACACTTCAAAAAAGAAAGGGAGGGAAACATTCAATTTTAAGAAGAAGTAAAGAAAGGAACAACAAGATACCTTTTCTTCCACGTTACAGACAAGAAACTATCCTGGAAACTGCCTTCTAAAGCCCAGCAGACAAGAGTAGGAGAAGAATGGGGTGTTTTCTTCTTGCCTTCTTGTCAGGTAGTCTTTTCAATCAACTGCAGATGGTCTGACACTAGATCAGCTTCTGAGAGTTAAAGGGCTTGATAAACAAACTGGAGTGTGCAGTAGCATCATAACTCCTCTTAGCAGACAGTCAGCAGGTCCATTTCTGAAGGTTAATGTGACATTTATCTGAGCACAGTACAGCAAGTGGGAGCCGAAGATGATGCACCCGGAGAGACACCTGAAGAAATCCAGAGTGAAAACACCAAACAAAATATTTTATCGTTAAAAATACCACATTTAAGGAGCAAACTTAACAGAAAGGATTTGTGGTTAGCAGAATGTAGGGTACCAGATTGGAAAATCTACTCTGATTAAGTTCAGAATTTTATGATCCAAATTTGGTTGCCTCCTGAAGAATGACAATGAGATGCTCGCTCTCCCAACAACATGGGTTTCCTGATCCTTTAGGTCTTTTTCTTTATGTCCAGCTTCAGAGTCCAGAATTAGGGGAAGGGGGCAAAGGATTTCCCTGTTTACAACCATAATAATGTGTTCTAAGACTCCAGTCTGTAATTGGAAGGGTTAGTAACTTCACAGGGCCTGATGCCTCCTTCCACAGAATTAAATTGCAGAAAGAGGTTAAAATAAAGGTGTTTCAGCACCACAGCATACATAAGATTTATTCTACTGACTGATACTGCTTTAAAGGACAGGGCTCTCATTTCTCTCTGTGGTTCTGATGTGTTCCTAGAACCTGATCAGTCTGCTGGGTTGTGAAATATAGAATATGCCTGAGAAGAGCATGAAGATCAGAAACTCCAGGACAGATTGAGAATGTGTGATTGTAGCATCATCAAAACCGTGCTAACTCACAGACCCTCACCCTCGGGAATACCATTTCAGGCTGGGAAAGGTGATCCGTAACTCAGTGCTGCTGCTTCTCCTGAGCCCTGGCTTTCTGAAAGGGATAATAGCAAATCTATTGTTGTGATTTTTAGCTCGGCCTGAATAAAGATTAAGATCATATTTCATCCCTGTACATGAATGACTTTTACAGTGCAATAAAATGAAATATCTGCTTCTGTAGAGCAATGCATGTAAAACAATAAATCCTCTCCTGGTTATGAAAGGAGCAGGGATGGTCCCTACCCATGTGCAGAAGGAAGCCAGAGGAAAGAACCCAAGCAAAAATGCAAACACTGTGCAATGGGCAGAGTGACAGTTTGGGCAGAGAACCCAGGGATTATGTAGGGGTGATGCCAAGGTAGGTAGTCCCAAGTGATCACACAGGAGCCATGCTCCAGAAGTACTAGGAGCAGAAGAGCATCTTTACCATAGAATCATATTATCATATGGGGTTGGAAGGGACCTCTGGAGATCATCTAGTCCAACCCCCCCGCCGGAGCAGGTCTACCTAGAGTACATTGCACAAGAATGTGTCCATGTGGGTTTGAATGTCTCCAGAGAAGGAGACTCCACCACCNNCCTCACAAGAAAGAAGTTCCTCCTCATGTTTAGATGGAACTTCTTATACTCAAGTTTGTGCCCATTTCCTCTTGTCCTGTCACTGGGCAAAAAAACACCATGCGGTGTTGCAGAGTTCAGCTGAAGCAATGGCTGCGTCTTTAAACGAGCTGAGTAGACATGATATTAGGGCTTAAAGTCAATGCAAGTTCCCAGCTTTTAAAATCATATGGAAAAGCGTCCAGGAGTATGTGTGAAGATATTTACCATCTTTGCATACATTCTTCTGTTCACCCAAACCTAAATGTTCACCCTCCTATGTATGCCATGTCAGAAATTAACTGCAGAAAAAAAAAATCGCTGTGAAGAGCATATTAATTCAGCAATGCTTTCGTTTGGAGTTTGTAACCTCAAGCAGACTGAAGATAAAAGAAACAGATAGCAAAATAGAAACCAATGACAATTTTATTTTCATGCTCAAATGTCTCTCAAGGAGAAAGGAAATTAGGCTACGTCTGGACAAGTGTTCCCTGCCACTCTCTTATGTAAAAAATGTTCTGTGTTATAGGAAAGAAGAATGAGATTCATCTTTGAACTAAACATTAAAAGAAACTTGTGATCCTCTACAGCATGACTGTGATATTAATTGATACTTGGGCTCATGAAGAAAGGTTCCAGGAGAAAATGGTATTTTTTCCTTATCAGTTATTTGAAGGGACAGAACTGAGAGCAGAGGCCATACAGTGTGAAACAAAGTGACAGAGGCATGTGAGGACACAGTGAGATGTGTTGTCCAACTGGGTCCACAGAAGCCCAATAAGTGAAAAAAAAAAAAAACCCAAAAATGAGGAGTTGGAGTGTTGGGACTGTAAACAGCGCTGGCTGTGTTTGTGCTACAGCAACCTGCCAGCTGGACACAAAACTGCATATGCTTATTGCCCAAAAATGCAGCTTTAAATCAAGTGATATGAGACCAAAGCCAAAATCTGGAAAGCTGAAAAAGCCTCTGACCTCCATCGGGTGACCTCGGTGCCATGCTCTGGGGGGCCATCACCTCATCCTCCTGAGACATCTCACACTGCAACCAACATGTCCCCTGCAGCACTCATAGCTGGTTTTCTACCTCCTACCAGGGAAAAAAAAGGCATGAAGAAACAGCTACCAGCCCAGAAACCCTTGTGCTGTATCCAGTTGCAGAACTGAAATAAGCAAGAATTCCAGCCAGCAGAGACACCCAGTGTAAAAGGATACCATTGTAGTCAACACCAAATCACCTTTTTCTATCTCATTTCTCTGCAGAGGCTGGTCTGTGGACAATCACACCACCATCAAATAGTCCAAAGCCTAAATGTTCAGCCTGGACTAAACATTTGATTTTTTCCCAGCCCAAGGTGGTTGCTGTTACATGTTCCTTTGCTGTAGGAACTACAGCCCCATCTTGAATATAAACTCACAGAGCTTTCACGTCCACCTGCAGAAATGAGTCCCACTCTAAAACACCAACATAAGCCTCTCCAGTGTTTAGTAGCTTAATTTGGGACTGTGATGGTTTATAAACAGGGAAAGCTCATCTCCCTGTACTGGGCACTGGTGAGACCCCACCTTGAGTGCTGTGTCCAGTTTTGGGTCCCCTGCCACAAGAAAGATATTGAGATGCTGGAGCTGGTCCAGAGAAGGGCAACGAATATGGTGGGGGGTCTGGAGCACAAGCCTTACGAGGAGAGGCTGAGGGAGCTGNNNGGAGGCTGTAGAGAGGTGGGGGTCGGTCTCTTCTCCCGGGTCACAGATGACAGGACAAGGGGTAATGGCTTCAAGTTACTCCAGGGGAGGTTCAGGTTAGATATTAGGAAATATTTCTGTACTGAAAGGGTTGTCAGGCATTGGAATGGGCTGCCCAGGGAAGTGGTTGAGGCACCATCCCTGGAGGTGTTCAAGAGATGAGTTGACGTGGTGCTTGGGGATATGGATTAGTGTTGGGTTGGTGTTGTTTTGGGTGGGGTGTAGGGTTTGGGTGGGATTATTTTGTTTGTTTGGTTTTTGTTTGGTTTTGTTTGGTTTTTTCTTTTTTCTTTATCTTCATTGCTTGGACTAGATGACCTTAAAAGGTCCCTTCCAACCTAGGTGATTCTGTGATTCTTTGAAAGGACTGCTTTAGGAGTGCCAAACCCGGCATCAGTCTTACTGCAAGCTATCACAGGCAACATACCAAATAACTAATTTCATAAACAAATCAAGCTTCATCTTTAGGGGCTTAGGATTTCTGTGCAGAGTCCTGTCTTACACTGCTGAGTACTTTGCCACTTCGGTTCCCTCACTTCCCAAGGTCACCCATTTCCTCCTGAATTCTAGCCCAGTGTTCTTTTGAAGTGACAACACTTCTTAAGTTTGTGGCATCAGTAGCCAGTATGAGCTCATCTGGTATTCTGTGTGAAAACCTGAGTCTGCAATTATTCTGCTAACCTCTAGCTTCTCGTTCTTAAGAAAGCCTGATAATTTTCCTTGCAGCAATTGGATCAAGCATTTTACTGAGGCTGAAGCAAATTAGATTTAACTAATTTTCTTTTCCTAGAAAATTAAATTTTCTCTAATGTCTTAACTACTGACCAAAAACAAGTGTAAAGGAGCATCATTTCCTTTTGTCAATACATCTGTCACCTGTCGCATCAAGAAAAAGCAGGAGCTATCTTTCTTTAAGCATCTCTTCTCCAGTGTGCAGCTTGAAGGTTATAGCCTTTTGTAAAGACACAATTACCAACAGTATTTCTCTCCCTCACATAACGTCCCAGCACTCTTATTCCAGAAAAACAGCTATTTGATAGTTTACCTGGATTTTGTAAAATTATAGGAATGCCCATCATCTGTTTGTTGGATCAAAAGCCATAGTGGCCTCAATTGCTCCCTCTTGTTGTGTCCAAAAGCAAGAGGTTTTGGGGAGGGGGGTGAAAGAACTGGGAAAAGTACGAAGTGATCTTTTCCTTGATATGAAGGAATCCATGGGTGCCTGAGGCAAAGCAGAACGTTTGGAGACTAATCAACAGACCCGTTTTCTCTCAGTTTGCCTGCTCCTTCTTGCATGCATTTTACTTTTGGGGTGCTTGATATCCAGTGGTCCAAAACCTCAACCACCAGTTTCACATGGAATTATGCATTGCTTGCAAACTGCTTCCTTCTCCTTGGTAAACTCAGGGGCTGCTTCCTAACTCTTGGATTACAAAAACCACCATCCCAGATGAGATACCTCTATAGATTTTATGATTTTATGGGCCGCTGTCATATTTTCCTCCTCTTCCAAGCCAAGCCCTCCAACTGTGCTTAGTCTTTTCCTCTCTGGAAGTATTTCCAAGCCCACGGATCAGCTTTGTTGCATTCTTTGCACCCTTCACTTGTCTGCATTATTTTAACAGTCTCCAGTATAATTTGACTCTTTTTATTTTTTTTTCCCCACAACCTCCTAAAGAATCTGTGGGACAGTTCATAGGAACCTTACTCGGTACATTTGACACTGCTGACTTCCACGCAGTTTACACACATTAAAGTGAAATGCCACCCTGCATAATTTTAGGATACTTAAGACATAGAAACACCTGGTTTAAGGTGATATATTCACTATGTAAATATTTATCAGAAAATACATTTGTAAGATACAGCATTAAGATTCTTCTGATAATCTTAACTACCATATTGTCTCTTGAGTATTTAATTGTGTATTCATAATAACCTCCTTTTCAAGCTAATAATTTTTAAAGGAATCCTGTGTAGTATGCTAATTTGTGAACACTGCCATAGGCATTTAGTGTCTGACTCAGACTCATACCTTGTATTTATGGCAATGCTTCTGGTCCATTCAGGGACGTTCCTGGAAGAATCCCGTCTGTTATGATCTCAGCGACAAGAGAGGTCCAGGAGAGCTGCTTGATTTTCAAAGATCACCTCCTCCAAGATCAAGAGTGGCCCATCCTGAAGTGCAGAAAATCAAGTGAAGGTAACAGGAGATGAACAAGGAAATTCTGACACTAGAGGTGGAAACAGAGAGAGGTAACTCTAGAGGAATACCATGTGTAAGTAGAAAAACCAAAGCCCACCTAGAATCAAATCTGGAATGAATGGCTTCTGAAAGTATAATTACATCAAAAAGGAAAACTGGAAAAAACATGGATCTGATGCTGAATGTGGTAGGGGAACTGGTGGCAAATTACATTGGCAAGGCTGAGGTACTCAATGACTTCCTTACCCTTAATATGTCCTTAAAGACATATTAAAAAGTAATACCAGCCTTCAGGGATCCCAAGCTCTTGAGAACAGTGGGAAGGTCTGCAACAAGGAAGGTGGAGGAGAATCAGGTTAGTGAACATTTAAACAAACTGCACACAAATCCAGGGGACCTGATGAGAGAGACCTATAAATGCTGAGGAAGATGCTTGTTTGCAATGCCACTCTCAATTACCTTCAAAAGTTCATAGAAATCTGGACATGTTCCTAAGGGCTGGAAGAAAGCAATCATTCCAACCCTCAAGAAGGACAGGAAGGAGAATCCAGGGAACTTGAGCACCAAAGGGTTTAATAAGAACATGAAGAGATGTCTTCTGCAGCAACATCAGGATGGATTTCTGCCTGAAAAAGGCAATTTTTTCTTTCTGGTTTTCTGACACAACCCTGAATATGAAGTAATTTCAGACATCTTTGGCAACTCTTCTTGGTTATTTACAAGTTGGATAATGAGTTAATTTTTCATGTCTTTATCTGGTAGAACTTGGCTTTTCACAGATTTCTCTTCAGTTTGGGCTAGAGTTAGCTGGGGAAAAAAAAAAAACAAAAAAAAAAAAGATTAGTTGGAACACTTTTCCACTGAGAAATGCAATTGTATCAAATAATGAAATCCTGTAGATTCTGCTGAAATTTCTTTCTGGAGAATAAAGGGGGAAATGTTTATACACTGTCAAAATATTTGGTCATTTCCTTTACAAAATTATTTTTAAAATTTGATTTATTTGTATAGAATACTGTAACACGACACTTTAAAATGGCAGAAATTAGCATTTTTGTCAAGATAAACTATTTTGATTAATTTCCTCTCCTCATAGGATAAAAAGGCCAAGGAAGCAGCAAGCCAAAACAGCTGTAAGATGCATGTAGCTCCTAATATTTGAACCTGCCACCAGCTAGGTTTGAGGAGCTGCACCTGACTGAATATAAACATTTTGAGAGAAAACAATCTGATAAATTGTGCCAGAGGAACAAGGGGTGCAAAACTCAACAGAGAAGCTGATGCAGGTGAAAAGCAGTACAAAAGTGGTGTAATTATTTGTATTCTGACATTGTGATATATCTGTGAAAACCTTATGCCACTGTCATTTATGCCAGAAGAGTTATGGAGTTTCCAGAACACAATAATTAAAGCAAGACAGGATTCCAGAAAAATAAAAACAAGACAAAAAAACTGCATAGTGATACAGGGGAGATCATGCCAAAAAAACCCCCAAACCTCTTCTTGCATCCATTTGGAAGCTAATGCCAAAGAAACAGATATCTTTGTATTTATCCACACTGTTTTTTTCCATATGTCACTCTCTAAAGCATGCTGTGCTAAGTTTATATGCAGCAGCATGACATGATAATTCCCCCGAGAAGATAAAACAGATATATAAAAATGCTCATTAATTTTATACAGAATAGAAACAAGAATTCTGCATCTGCAGTCAGAAAGTACACTACTTAATGAATAAATACAGAAATACTACCAGGGTCGTGATTATTTATAGACTTGGAAACATGTACACATGCACTTGTGTCAGATGTTTTTAAAAGCTATTTTAAATTATGGCTGTCTGTCTTACCGGCATGAGCCTTCTTGCCTGCCAACATTTTCCCACCAAACAGCAATAAGGACATCCTGCAGCCATCACCAAGGCCCAGGGGCTGCTGCCAGAAGACAAATGGCCATATTCTGAGCAATTCTTCAGGATTATGCTTCATTCATTACACTACACATCATTTTGTTAAGGAAAAAAATCCTTTTATAGCAGTTTCCCTCAAAATTCAATGAAACATAAAATACACATTGATACAGTAAGTCAAATAAATTATTTTGTCCAGGATTTTTCCCAACTAACTTCAACTAGAAGGCAAGTCATTCTGGTCTCTATTTATACTAAAATAATGAAAAACACTGGAATAGAAAATAACTGGGACTTAGGAGGGCCCAAAGAAAATCTAAGTGAAGACCAGGAGGTGCCTCTCCCTCCATTGGCTGCAGTACAGACCTCAAGTGACTGTGTCTGAGACATGGCATGAATCCAGTGCTCATTGTCAATTCCATGGTCTCTCTGAGATCTCTTAGGTGCCTTATCCAACTTACAACCTGTCATAAACTCTAGAAATAGTCTTTGAATACTGAAAGTTAAATCCATTTTTAAGTGTTTTTTTAGCTTCCCTGGAAATGGCTAAACTGAGCTACTGGACTCCACAAACCCCAAATACTTGGTTGGGTCCATTGTTGACCCAATTTATCATGCTTAGACCTCAGTTTAATTATTCATGGATGCAGCATTGTATACCCCTACCTGATAATGATGGTGTAAACTCTTTTGCTTCTGTTTTCCTTCCAAGCAAGTTGAGTAATAGAAACAACGTCCTTAACCTGAGTAAAAACCAAGATGCATAGGGCAGGCAGCTCCCTGACCCATGGATTCTGCCACTCCACCTCTTCTGCTGCTCTTTAGGTCTTCACTTAGCTTAGGTTGCTTCTCAGGTAGCCTCAGTGCCTGTAAAGGGAGGCTCAATTAGTATCTGACTTCTTTCCATTTTACTCTCCCAGGCACAAATTATTCTAAATTGCTCTTTCCCTCAGTAACAAAAAAAACCCAAATAATTTCAAAAGATTCAGAGCACATCATATAAATTTTCTATG
The DNA here is from genome assembly GCA_004320125.1 of Scolopax mira. NCBI lineage: Eukaryota > Metazoa > Chordata > Aves > Charadriiformes > Scolopacidae > Scolopax > Scolopax mira. The sequence continues at coordinate 109,601 of BJBW01009703.1, read as the reverse complement.
TGTTAATATTAGTGGGTAGTAAATAAAAAGGACTTTCAAAAGGTAATGAATACTTAATATTATTTAATCAAAGGCAATGCATTTTCCTAATTACCATAGTCATGTGGATTTTGAATGCAGAAAATTACTGTAAAAACAAGGAGAAAATTAAGTGTAAAGTCCAAAATGTCTGTAATTGTTTTATAAAGAAAGAGAAATGCAGAAGAGCTTGACGAGAACACAACAATATGTTGTACTTATTGAATTGAAATGATGTCCACTGATTCAGTGGTCCACAGTAGAGATCACCTCAGAGTGGCATCAATATTTTGATTGATCACCAAAATCTGTTATGTTAAAAGAAGAATGCCATTTCTGCTCTTATGTGGACCATTAGAACAAGGTATACACACCTCCTGCAGTATTCATTAGTGGGTTTTCACCACATTATTGCTGCTTATATTTGTGTAGAACTTCAGCAGGATGGAAATTTCTCCTCTGTGCCATGCCTGAGGATTTCCTTTATTGCAATGACAGGGTTCTCAGATCTGTGGCACTAAACATCTCTTGTGCACAGGCTCAAGGTATAAAAAGAAAAACCCATTAATGGCAAAAGATGGGCAGCCTTACCTCTATGGTGCTGCCATTTATGATAAAGCTGTAGATTTGTGGAACTCTATTTCAAAAAAATAAAAGAAAGAGAAAAAAAAGTGAAAGACAAAATAAAAGAAGCTTTCCTCAAAATAAGAAGTTTCATGAATGATAATTAGTGAACTAAGTGTCAATCACTCATGTAATTTTAAGTAACAAGGCGTTCTGGGTGGTTTGGATCTATGCACCTTATTATTGTAAGGATGGAAATTTTCAGCTACCAGTTATGTAGGACATTTCACTTTTAAATATAAAGACAGCTTTCACAGCTGAAATTCCATGAAGTTGATGTTCTTATAGCCACACAGATCTACTTAGAATTCTACACATATGAAAAAACAATTAATTATTGTATACCATAGTTAGAGATGGGATTTATCTGTTGAAATATCTGCCATGGCTGTATCTGCGCTAGTTGCCTGATGCTCCCTTTATAAATAAGTTATTTGAAAGAACGATTGATTTTATCTTGCCTAAAATGCATCAGATGAAATGGGTTTTAAAACACATTTCTCTCTGCTGGCTACAAACAGGCCCTACAGCACCCAGCTCAGTGTCTACAGCCGTGGGTGAGAGGAAGGCCACCACAGGCTACTACAGCAAAAAATTCTCTACTGGCGACAGATAATGACGGATTAGCTATCTAGAAGCATTTGGGGATCAAAGGAGTAGCTGACTGCCTCACTGAATTTCTCTTACACAGCACATGATCTTTTCACCTTGCCAGTCTTGGTGAAAAGCAATTGCTCTACAGGTTGGGGATAGGGGGTTGTGTGATTCTGACATACACTATCTTAACTCTAAGGAATCAGAGGGCCTTGCCTCAATTTTATACTGAGGCCAGATAATAAAGAATTAATAAAGAGGTTTTTTTGGTGTTTTTTTTTTCTTTGCCAGCTGAACTGCACAGTGTAGATATGTAAAGCTACAGAGAGATACTTTGAAAAATCTGAATATACAAAGGATGCTGCAGTTTTTTCAGGAGTACAAAGAAGAAAGCTAGGAAGCTGCCATCCATCTCTGCATGGGCCTAACCTTCATCATGGACATGAAAACCCCCTCTTCTCTGAACACTTTGTTGTTATGAAAGATGTAGCATTGACGTTGCAGGAGAAGAGCTTCTGATGCAAAACCAGTGACCTGACACAACTGTTAATCAAAAGCCCACTTTAATGATTCAGTAGCAATGAGTACCCTTCATGAGCAATTTAAAAGGAAGCCTATAACAGCATTAAAATCCAAATAAGATTTTCATTCATGAGACCTTCATTCTGAGGGCTGAGAAGAGACAAGAAAAACTTGCTGAATCTCTAGGTTAGATAATATTTGTTGCCTTCCTGCCGTACTATGACACGAGAAAAAATACCCACCAGATTTCTCAACAACTAATTTCCATCACACAAATATTAGCGTGAGCTACCTGTTCCAGCATGAATAGAGACACTTGAAAATGTTTGGGTTTTTTTCTCAATCTGCTCACTATTACTGGTAACCTCTCTTTCCATAGCCACCCTTCCAAAGAAACCTTTGGAAAGCATATTGAGTCCTAAACTCAGAGAGTGTTGTATCAAAGGGGCCGAAAGACTGAGTACAATTAAAATAGAGAAGAAACAGCAAGTTTACCTAGAAGGTCATTGTAAAATTTAGAAAAAGACCATTTCAATTAAGTTAATTGTGTGAAAGCCAGGCTGAACAGAAAGAATTGGTGCAGATAAATTTGACAGCAGTTCAGCAATCTTTAGCTTTCAGTTGAGCAAGCAAGAAAAGGGTACAGATGAGGGCTGAGGAAATTTCCCACAGCACCATGAAAAAGATACATTTGGAAGTGGCTATGGGATCCTTGGAAGGAACGAGGACTGGACATGGGGTTGTAGTTATAGAATCATAGAATCATTCAGGTTGGAAAAGACCCTTGGGATCATCAAGTCCAATATAAGTAGAGCTTAATTATTACATAAAATTTTACATTACCAACACAGCTTATTGTTTTCTGTGATTTCTAGTATTTAGCATAGTTTTCTGTTACATTACCAACATTACCAACACATTACCAACACAGCTTATTGTTTTCTGTGATTTCTAGCATTTAGCATAGTTTTCTGTTACACAGAATTTTTTACTAATGATCATAGCTTTCAGTTAATCAAAATTTTTAATAATCAGTGTAACCTTCATACTATCTGAAGTCTTCAGTTATCTGGTCACTGGTCACCTGGACCCTCTGCAGATTGGGTCAAAGTCTTAATAGTCAGCATTCAAAACGATTAAAATAGTACTTCTCATTTGTTTGCAGCAGGAGCATTTATCAAAAATGCTGACATGTGAATGAACACGTCATAAAAGTATCTCCTCTTTCGAAGACATGAAAAATGTCTAACGCAGAAAGACTCTCTTGGATCATCCAAGTGTCTCTGCAATACACAGGTGCAGTGACACTCTTCTCTAAATCAGTTATTGCTGCACTTATCATTGAGAAAAATGGCCATCCCGCAGGTAATGATTACAGCCATTGGAAGCAAAGAAAACCATGTTTTCCTCCACACCCTCAATTAAGGTTACTTTATTTTGCTTCCATTTCTGACAACAAGTGTCCGCACACAGGGATTGCAGTAATCTAGTCGAACAAATATTACAAATCCTTATTACAGGCAATATTCTGAAGACCTGTTAAGGCTTGAAGTGCAGTCACTGTACACTCTTGGTAATTGCTACATTTGATATTTCTGGATACAATTCATTCCATCTTTGGGTGTGTTCACAGAACTGGAACGCAACAGGGATTTATAGGATTGGGGAAAGGAGGAAAGAATTAAAGTAATTTTTATGTTATTTAATTGGTGAATTACATAAAACCTGGGGGTTGAGAGTTCAAGATACATTCTGAGTCAGTTCACAATGATGTATGGAACATCTTTAATCACTCCAATAGACAGTGCTTATGCCGCGTTAGTAACTCCTAAGAAAAAATATTTTTAATCCTCTGGATATTAATATATATGTCATATATACAATAAAATTGTCTATTACCTATATTTTTTGCATTCTATTGCAATTCTATGCATCTGTTGTCTGTTAAAATTGGGAAAAAATATTAAAATATCAAAAGTCATTGCAAATGACTTAAATTAAATATATTGATAATAGAAATGTGAACTATGATGTCCTGCAAGTACAGAATGCCAGTCTGTCAAAGAAATAAATAGTTTACCATCTGCTATCTTATTTCCTGAATTTAATTTGCATTGTGATTTGTATTATTGCATTATTAATCACATGCCTATCCAGCATGTGATTTTCAGAAGGTGAAGGTTGCTATAAATACTCACAAATTGGAGATTTCATGAGGTGAACATTTCCATTTCAGGAAATAAGGCTCTCAACAATCCCTCGCCAGAGCTTCTTCCATCAAAGGGGGAACCGCAGCCGTGGTGGATGGAGCAGATGACCAGGGTGACATCCCTGTGGGGAAGAAGGGGAAGTAATCCAGCTGTAAGTTAAGTGAAGGGGGTGAAGGGGAAAACATTTAGTTGTATGTGCAATGAACCTGGGGCCAAGAGTGTAACTCATTTCCACCTGGGAGGGGACTTCTGACACAAACTGAGAGAGGAACCTCATTGATGGTGTCACTTTGTCCTACTTACCACTTGGTTAATTTATAGAAGTGCATGTGGTGTCCCGTTAGTGCTACAATCTCATGCAACACATACGCTGTGTGCATTCTTTTCTTTGTTTCAGTATTACTGCTGCAGGGAAATCAGTGCAGCTGCTTATTTACACTGGCTTACATGAGAGTTAATTTCAGCCTAAGAAAAATCTACCCTTATCCAAATCAGAAGACTATGCTTCAAGCACTGCAGCATTGTGGAACACGGTAGAGTCAGCAGTGGCAATCAAGCTGTATTTTCCAAACAATTACTCCAGTAAACATGGTGTAACAATTAGCAACTGAAGATGTGAGGCTTCAGTGAACTAGCTACTATAAAAAATTTAAAGTCATTAATATGAAACAGAGTGGTCGTAGTTGAGAACAAGCCTTGAGGCTGCATTGGGGGTTAAGGCAAGCAGTTCTTAAAGACTGCTTAAGGAATCCTTTAAATTTAGCTGTAGTGCAATCAGAAATGTAAGAATCGCTTAAATCAGCCACCACTTGATAACTTGTGTAGGACACGAAAAGCCTGATTCAAACAGGACGGTGAGGCTCTGGCTGCACCAATACTTTAGCCACAGCTGAGTCCCAGTCCTGGGCACTTCCACCACTGAAGTTGATCAAACAGTCCCTGGCCATTTTGGGGCCAAATCAAAGTCTTTTCTATTGCAAACAATTCCTACTCATAGTTGAAAGGTTAGCACAGGCTGGGGACCTCTTTTAATATGCAGTTTGGGTCATTCTGTCTTTTCAGAGAGGCTGCTAATGGTTGGTAGCTCAGACACCAGCTATTCTGTACCAGCTGGACTCCGAGCTGGAGGACAGGTTTGTCAACATCATTATGCACTAACAATCACACATCTGAGTGCCTCCCATGAAAATATTAATGATTCACTGATTTGGCAGCTCTTAAGTTAGCTTTTCAGAAGCTGCATAGTTCACTGGCTATAAGGATTCAAAGCAAACAAACAAGCCAACAAACAAACAGAAACCTACTCAGAAAAATGAGTAGATGCTTGAAAAATTAAAGGGCCATACACAGCGCTGTAGGAATCAATGTGTCAATGGTTTTCTTCAGGTTTCACCTGCCTTGACATGTAAAATTACTCCTTTCAATGATCTTGCAGAAGATCTTTCAGTACACCCCAGTAGCTACAATAAGTACCGAGGAAAAAGATTTTCAACAGAGGGAAACCACAACATTTAAAGCATGGTCAATTTTCCAATTCTGCTCTACAGTCAAAAATCCTTGCTGCTTTGTTTTTTCTTGGGTTTTTTTTTTTGATATATTGCAGCTTTATTTTCCTTTCACTCATCTGAGAACACAATCAAATCATACATTCCAAATGAGCATGTGTCAAGTAGACAAATAAAATACTACACCAGTTTCTGATGCTTACTGCAACACTATTGAGCAACTTCATGTATTAAAGGCACAATAAGATTTTTTTCTGTGTGCTTAAATAGTACTAACTAGAATATTAAAGATCGGGAATATATATATGGTAAACACTTAAAAGTCTTCTCCCTTACTATAGCATGCATTATATAGATAGTATATATTATATAATCATATATATATAATATACATTATATAATCATTCCCAGAACCTCATCCAGCACTATTGTGAAACTGATGTATTTGCTTCTACCCTTTTTTTGTTCACAGAATTTAAATATATTGACATAAACTTTAGTATAAAATTATAAATACTTTGTTTGTCGATATCTGGTGTTTTGTTGGTAGTACTGCCTTTCAGTTTAAATAATTCTCTTTTTTTCTTGATGTTTACGCTACACTGCATTCACAAAGAGCAATCATATCCACTTTGGGACAGCTTTTTGCAAAGTGAAACAACAAAAGCTCTTTTAATCTCCTCATGCTTGATAGGATCTTTGTTCCTTGCTATCTTAGTAGATATTTTCTTGACCCAGAGTTTGTCTTGTTTATAGCATTCGCCATGAGATCTTACAAGGCTGAGTGCAGCAATATTATTACTGCACAGAAATTATCTGTCTTAGGATCACTTTGGCTTTTCTGCCATCTTGTCATCTTAACCACTCAGAGACATCCTGGATGGAATAACATCACTGGACTTTTCATCAATTCAAACTGATGAACTCCCTAATTTTAACGCAAATTCTTATTAGGCCCTTTCATGATCACCACACAACCATTTTTTCCTTCCATTCCTGCAAGTATTGTAACTATGGCAATTCAGTTCGACACTACAAAGAATGCTCCAAGTTTGTGTTGTAACTAGTCATCATCATATTCCTAATTTTTATACCTGGATGTTAAAGAAAACTTTTGATAAGATCTGTAGCAAGAGAAGTCCTTGAAGAATGCTGAGCAATAAGCTCTGCCCTATTCAATAATCTCTTTAATAATTAAGCCCTATTGTTGCTGTTGCCATTTCCAATATAGAAAAAATCCTCAAGGTCTTAAAGTTCTTTACCAACTTGAGATAAAAAATTTCTGTGTAGGACTGTATAAAATTCATCACTAAAGCACCAAGTAATTAGACCTATTGCATTTTCTTTGCCTAGAAATTGGCTTTTCAAAGGACTTTATTTTAAAATGCATAGAGAGGACAGAATTTTAGTGGCTGGCAAATAAACCAGAAGAAGACATGAGAAACAACTTCCTACACAAAATTTGTACAGCAGCTGTTTCTGACTGTGACAGCGCACCATGGGGACACAGAGGCTGGCACAGTTCCACAAGGCCCCTCAGTACCAAAAATGACCTCTATTTAGCATGAGGATGTGTGATGCCTTGTTGCTGCCGAGGTCTGCAAGAATCAGGCTGGGAACAGGAACACTTCTTCCTAACTGCACAATTATACCACACAAACCAGAATTTAAAGATGGATTGATTTCTTAAATGAATTATTTTTAAATAAAAGGATAGGAAGGAAGGAAAGAACAAAATCCATACCTTAGCAAGCCACAGTCTCTCATTCAAATGGATCGTTTTAGTTTCTGCACAAATTATAATAATACTTTATGGTGATTTGGGCTTGAGAAGGGAAGTCTGTCTTCATTATGTCCATTGTCATCTTCATTACAATCATGTTAAATCATAAGAAGACTTGTTTGAAAGCTTTCCAAGTCGTTCTCCAAAGCTTTTCTGGTTATCGAGAAAGTCAATAACACATCCTGTGCTAGCACGTTTCATCAGTGTCTCTCAAAGCACTTTGTAAAGCAGAGAGCGAGCTCATTGCCTCTATATTGTTTGGGAAATGTGAGCAGAAAGTGGAAATGACTAAGAGAATGTCAGTGGCAGTCCCAGTTCTAGAGTATGGACCGAAAGACAAAATCACCAGTCTTTCCTCCATCCACTGTTCTTCAGACCTCTCCACACACGCTTCCTCCTATTTTAACTTTCAGTTAACCTCGGTAGACATTGATTTGCCACAGCTATAAGCTGATTAATCTTAATTATCTGATTCACTGGACATTAGAAGTCCATTTTTGACTGAAAGATACAGAAAACCTGTTTGTAAAATTCTGCAAGAAAGTAACAGGCTTTGTTTCTTTTCTTAATACAACATCTGCTGTAACTACTAGGGTGTCAGCTTCATGCAGCAGTAGTTTCCCAACTGAAGCAACAAATTTAAGTCTTACATGCTGCAAGGTGAGAAGTTTAGCTTTTGTCTATAAACATTTTTTTTTTAATTTTAAACATAAAATTCAGTTTAATTTTAGCTCTAAAGGAATGTAAGCTTCTACGGGAAGAAACTATAAAAGCTTAGGTTAGAAAAACCTTACACAGAACTGCAAGACGCCCACAGTCCTTGCCAGCATCAACTGGTGTCATGTTGAGCAATTGTAGTACATGTAATTACTTGTGACTTTGAATATAGATCAAAATTGGCACAAACCTTGTGTGTAAGAGTCACAAAATGATGACTGAACAACGTGTCTTGAAATGTTTTTAGCCTGGTTCTCTGATGTGACTCAACAGGTCTTGTTAATGGCAGGAGAAGAGGTAGCAGGAGGATGTGAGTGAAACTAATGGCTCACCAAAACGGGAACTGAGCCCATTGCTGGACAGATTTCATAGAATAGCAAAAGCATAGAATGGTTTCGGTTGGAAGGGACCTCAAAGATCATCCAGTTCCAACACCTGCCACCAGACCAGGTAGCTCCAAGCCCCATCCAGCCTGGCCTTGAACCCCTCCAGGGATGGGGCAGCCACAGCTTCTCTGGGCAACCTGGGCCAGGCTCTCACCACCCTCACACCAAAGAAGTTCTTCCCCAGATGTCACCTAAATCTCCCCTCTTTCAGTTTAAAACCATTACCCCTCATCCTATGGCTCCCCTCCCTGATGAAGAACTCCTTCCCCACCTCTCCTGGAGCCCCTTTAGGGTCTGGAAGGGGCACTAAGGTCTCCCCAGAGCCTTCTCTTCTCCAGGCTGAGAGACTCTCAGCTCTCTCAGTCTATCTTCATAGGAGAGGTGCTCCAGCCCCCTGATCACCCGCTTTCACCCCAGGGCACATCAGCAGCATCTACTTAAATACACTTAGTTTATGGCTTCCTTTTAGAAAATTTGACAGCACTGGTCTTCTTCACAGTAGTAAGAGAAGGGCAAAAACAGCAACCCAAAGTGATTTCAGCTTATGCTGGCACAATATATTACATAGTTAGAAAAATCAGTCTGGATATTGGACACGGAATACCATGTCAACATGGCTAGAAATTGATGCTCACAGCATCCCCAGGATGGCATTTGGTTCCTGACTACTGGTTTTACTGTTGATTGCCATTGCTTCCTTATCATTGCTCCAACACTTAGCAAAGTCCCCTCAATTTTATAGTCAGAAAATGAAACTATTTGAATATTGCAATATATGTCAATTTTAAGAGAATGTGAGAAAAAATCCTGGTGTCACTGAAGAACATTGACAAGTCATCTTGCTACCCTATTAATTACCTGCATAAATCCAGTCATTGCCCATCCATCTGCTCTTCCATATGAAATGAAGGTGACCTTTTTTAAAGTTTTGTTTCTGTACATCAAACGACAGCCCATCAGAGTACTATGAGAAGTCCTCACTACTCCAAGAAGCAGCCAATCAACGCTTAATGAAATGGTATCATCTTTGGCTCTACATTTATTAGACAATCATTTTGATGTTAGAAACTGTAAGATATGAGCTCTTCAAAGTTGTAAATGAGGCAGTAATGGAAAAGAGAATAGCAAAGGGGATAAATATAACAATTATTTTTGCTTACCTTCTGTCACAGCTTCTGCTGTTGGGGAGGAAGTCAAGCATGCTTTATGTTTCACATCACTTGTTATCATATTGTTCTCTATAGGCCATGTCAGATTTGACCTTAAAAACTTTAAAATGGTAAAAAACCCTTTTGGCTTGCATCAGTTGTCTCTCCTTGATGAAATGTACCCCACTCTCAGAAACCTTAAACTAGAAAGAATTTGATTTTGGCCTTAGAGGGTTCCTATATTCTAGATCGCTCTTCCTTCTGGAACCAGCATCATCAGGTGAGGTATTTTACTTCATGTAAAATTCTTAATGTATTTTACTTTAAGACTTGTTGTGGTTCTTTTCCCCTGGTTTCACAACCCTTAGCTGATTGCTTCTTCCATGCACCACTGTTTCACAGAGGAATTTCTGGTAGCTCTCTGCTGGGATGAAAGTATGCAGCTTCCTGTGGCTTTCCCTTTAGTGCCAGCCCCAGGCTGCCTCTACACCATTCTGCTCTTGTCCTGCAGAATTGCTAAAGTCTGTGTCCCCTCTCTCTAGTTGAAGGGTACTCTTCATAGCAGAGTGTGCTTTAATATGACCACCCCAGAGTTTTGACTTGTAGTATTGTAGTATTCTTTACATTTGACTCCTACAACATCTCCACATCACTCCTAGAGAAGCTTTACCATACCAGGTCCTTTCTGATATGCTCCAGCTTTCTCAGAGTACCTGAGAGACTCTGGCAAGTAGGTTCACTTGAGTGTCTGCTTTAAGTAGCCTCCTTTTCTAAAGAAAAAGTTACTACCTTTCTGGTCAATCACCAGCAAAGCTGGATTCCCTCTTCTCTTGAAGCCACCTCTTGATTTCCATAGGTAGGACTGTGTGAATTTTAACTAGGTTTCCTGCTTTTCTGGGATATGTACTTTCATAGGGAATTCAGAGGGGTTTCTCCCAACTCTACTATTTACTTAGGTCAGTACAATACCTTGTAATTTATTCTTTTGCCTTTTCCCCCTTGAGCCATAGTGCTACTGCATTTTCAGACAGTTTTATGAGCCATAGGAGTGTTTCACAACAAATCTGCTTTAGTTTTAAAGAATACATGACCTGGAGGAGGTATAGCAAGAGAAAAGCCTCAGGGCTGGGAAAGTGCTTAGCAGGTTTATTTGAAATTCAATTATTATCAAACCTGCACACAGCAGCGAGATATTAGAAAAAAAAAAAAAGAGAGAAAAAAAAAGAAAAAAAAATCAAAAAGAGTTTGCTAGACTGCAGTTGCAGTTTCCCGATTGCACTCAAGCAGTGAATATGCAGGCAAGGTCAATTAGTCTAATTTTCAAAAACTATGAGAGCTAATCAGAAAATTCTGCTAAAACATATTATAAGAAACACATAGGATAAGTCTGGAGACTGGGAACTGTATTCATCAAAAAAGCCAGAAGAGCTGAAAGCGTACTCACTTTTAAGTGAGTTCAATCAAAATGAACATCAGTGAAGATGAAAAACCAAATCCCCACAATGTTCATAACAAGGATCTTGTGAAGACACAAGGGAAAAGTGATGTTGGCGCAGAATTTTAGGCAATTCACCTTTACAAGGGAACAGAATCTGAGATCATACTACAGAGAGACCATATTTATCAGTGTAGAAAATTTCACAGTTTCTCAGTGTCATCAAACACCCATTTTAGTTTACAGTGATACTCTTCTACCATTTCCCCATTTCTTCTCCCCTTATTCCCAATTTTTGTTTTATCATATCTAATTTCTGATTTAAAATTCTTGAAAAAAAATTGTTTGTATTAGTCTGCTATGAGTCATGCCAGCATATGAGATGATGAACCTCCTCTCATTGCCTTCCATAAGGTTTATGTCATTCAGTACAAAAAGAATATCAAGGTCAGATTAACAGAAATGGCAATCAGTCCCCCTGATGAAAAGCAGCACTTTAATTATGAACTTCTCAGATCTCTGGGCAATAGCAATTATTTGTTAGGTATTTATATAAGATTTAGATCACATGAGCACAGTTCTTCCACATAATATGTAGGGGCAGGAGGTGTCATATAAGGATATTCCCCACACTGAGGAGAATCTGTGCTGTTAAGGACCGCGTGTTCTCTCTTTTCCTATGCTGGCAGTCTTACTCAGCCTGCAGTTCCTAATGAGGAGAAGCAGAAGAGTTATCTTTTTCTGTCTCTATTACTCAGAGCCTTCTCCAAAGTAAACATTTTGGAAGTGTTTGTACCTTGAATCTCTTTGTTCATGTCTTCTCAGCCGTATCTGTCCATTGTATTTGTTATATTTCAGATACAGATTACATTTCTAACAACTTTTGAATACACAGAAATGTCTTTATTCGTTCAATCTTTTTCTTTTCTTGTTGAGTATCCTCTGTACTTATTTTTTTATTAACTGTTCTCTCTTTTTCAGAGTTGGATAATACTCCCTTTATCTACTCTACTGATGTTCTTTCCTTCAAAACAAAAGACAAATTTATTGATAATATAAAGCTCCTGCTGTTTTTAAGCTTAGAGAGTGAAACGCTGCCCCAAATGAAATCTACAGCCAGCTCTTGCTGGCTTCATTACATCATTGTATTGCTGGATCTCAAGTGTAGTTTCAAAAAGGAGCACAAGAAGCTAACCACCATATTCTTCAAGTAGTGCCAAAAGCATTTGAAATCAGACCTGTTTTTTTTCCCTATATAGTATAATTTCAGGTGCATTTCTTATTCATTTGATGAAGATACTTCCAGTGCAGGTATATTTTCAAATCCAAAATTGTACTTGTAAGATGATTTAGATATGCAGTGATACGCAAGGACTATACATACATTTCTTTTTCAAATGTGCATTTATAAACCCAACTCATTTGTTACCTAATTACCTCCATCATGTGTTGTTGATATATAAAGCTCTTCATCAGATAGGTCTTTTCCTTTCCTTTCCTGACATACTGATTGTACTGAATAATTGCTCTGGAATATCAGTAAAAATGGAGAGAGAAACTCAAAACGAACTCACCAATGTGTTGCCAGCTCCTTAACATCACTATGTTCTTGAAAGCACTTTCTGTTCTGGAAGACCTTGAGAGGTGATCTACGGAAGGCTGCTAGAAAAGCTAAGCAGTCTTGAGGTAAAAGATGAAGAATTTAATCAATCAGTGATTAGGTAGGAATTGATAATGACAACAGAGGATTCAACATTATATTCACTCTGTCATTAAAACTTTATATTTACATATCTTTACCTTCTCTACCAGCTCTGGAATTCTTTAATATGTGTATAAGCAATGGGAAAGGGGAATGTCGAGGTGGCTGAGTCTGTAATGACATAGAACAGTTCATTTAGAATCAGAGAGTAATGTGAAAAGCCTACAAAAGACCAGAACAAGTGAAGTGAATCATAATGACAAATGAATGTCCATACTAATGAAAGCAAATGTTAGAGGTAAAACAATTAAATATTTCAACCACATTTAGCATTTCAAAATAATGACTGCAGGTTAGAAGGTAGACATGAACATCATTGCACGCTAATTAGTTAAGATTTCCACCCAGTGTGCAGCAGTAATCAGAAGCGAAGGAAATATTTAACAAGATTACTGAGAAATGGAATAAAAAAAAAAAAAAATTCCAAAATTGTTATAATGCAATAATAACAAGCTGTAGCTCACCCTCGGTTGGATTGCCTTCACCGTCTTTCAAAGGTAATGGAGCAGAAGTGAGTTTTCCAGGAACGCACGATGCAAACTAAAAGGGCCACTATCGGCCTGCCATTCCCTGCTGGCTTCATAAGAAAAAAAAGTGAAATAAGTTTTTTGCTTGTTTTAAGCAAAATCTAAATCCTAAACATGAATCCGTGTCACCCTTGCGTTCCTCGGTAAGCAAGATGCTACAAAAGAAACGATCCAGAAATCTGAACAAGGGTAAAAAGAAAGAATTATCAACTCCTCTGGTTTCAGTTCTCTGGTATTTTCTGACTTTGTGTTTCACCAGTGAAATAAGCAATTTCAAGAGGAACTCAACTTTCACTTTTATTAAAGTTCCTTTCTCCCTCTTTTGGCAGTGATGGAAAGCTGAAAGACTGAGTCAAAAGGTACATAAACATACTCCTCAAATGTACTACTATTCTTTCACAAAATGTCTCTGAAGGCAAAACGTGCCACTTTTTTTAACCAGTTGCAAGGTAGTCGAATGGTTGAAAGGCATACACTTGGAAAAAGTCTGCACACCTTACCTTCAAAGGACAAGTACTTGGTTCAGAGGGACAAAACAGAATCATTTTTCCACAGATTTTATAGAACAAAGAACTAGTAACTCTGTAATTCCTGCTCTCAGAGGGCAAAGAAGGTGGGATGGCGGCTGGCCCTTGGCTTCTGAGGGCAAGAAGTGCCCTCTGCTGTCTGAGGGGACAAACTCTCTGCTCCTCCATCCCCTGCAGCGCATCCCACAGCATCCCTGGAACATGACGTGTGTGTTATGGATGTAGCCTTTCCTATTCCTAGATGTCATCTCTGCCACATCGGTGACAAACAATTAGGGTACCATTTAACAGCATGTTTAGTTGTGATTTATCTGGCAGAAACAAAGAAATAGCATTGGCTTTACACAAGTATTAGGAAAATATAAGCATTTCTCAAGGATTCAGAGCCACGTGAGCAATTCTGAAAGGCAGTTAAAAAGCACAGCTAATTATAAACCTATTACGTTGTTATTTAAACTTAGCAGTTAGCGAACAACTCACCCGAGTGAAGTGAATGCCGTAAAGAGGTTAAAAACTAACCTTCTCTCAAGCTGGTCAAGTTAGCTGGAAGTTTATGCTTTGATAAAATAACGAATGTAATCACACAGAGAAAATTGAGCATGACTGTCAGAGACCTTATATGCAGGAGCAATGTCTTTAAATCCATGACATATTCACAGAAATGTAATGGAGTTCCTTTGGCAGTGAAATAACACGAGCACGAAACCTCCTAAAGGCAAAAATAGTTCTTTCCCCCAAGAAAACTCAAGCGGGCAGCCAGAATTTCAACTTATCTGTATCAATGTTTGCCCTGCCTGTGCATCAGATAAACTCAAGAAGGTTAAAGCTTTATAAAGAATAATTCACCAGCAGGTTTATGTTTTACTCTAATTTTCTAAATATGCAACATATCTCTTTGGATCAAACCACTCCATCAAGCTCTCCAGTGAAAGAAGGACAAGGGCTAATAGCTATCCTCAGTAATTGCCATGCTGTGCTACTTCAAACAAGAAGGATGTAAAACTGGTAACAGAGAAATTTATTAAAAGTTACGTTACAGTCAAATTACACTCAAAATATACATAATTTATGAGGTTTTTCCCATGAGTATGTTGTAGACATAGCCTTTCCTACTCTTAGATGACTTCCAAGCCTGATCTTAAATCACATACCCTCTCTGCCACATCAGTGACTTAAACAATTAAGGTACGACTTAACAGCGTTTAGTTGTAATTTATCTGGGCAGAAACAAAGAAATAGTATTTACTTTATACAAGTATTATGAAAATATAAGCACTTTTCAAGGATTCAGCCCCACGTGATCAGTGCAGACCACCACTACAGCACAGCCTGAAAACTGCATAATAGTCAAATTTAATTCATTGTGACTAATAAATGCCTTAAGACAATTAGTAGATGAAGACATGAAGAACATAAAGATATTTTTACTTGGCAGTTTTATATAGATGAAAGCAACTGATCTCTACTGTATGAATACACAGACCGTTTTCAATAATTTGGTTCTGAATACTCTCCTATAATAAGTTTTTCTAACTTGTATAAATCTCTACACCTAGTTTTAGAAATCAAGATATTGGGTGTTGTTTGACATTAAGCCGGTCATCTTCATGTGATGAGTTGTACTTTATCACACACCACAGACCTGCGTTTTGCATTTTATTTCTGGCTTTTCACAAGATCAGTAGAGCTTCAAGTGCCTATTGATGGCAGAAAACAAATTGGTCTAAAACGAAAGTTTAGAAAATTCATGTTGAAGGTTTATGTCTGGATTATTTAGTTTGCTATATGTTTTAAATCCTGAAGAATCAGTATCACATTCTAATATCTAACAGATGATTGTTGCTATCAAAGGAAACACAAGTATTGCCATTTTTCCAGAGTTTGAACAAGTCAAACAGTATCTAAAATGTAGGAAGTTTTCTGCATTGACCTTTTCACATTGATAAAGATATTTTTAAAGATAACTTAATGCCTGCTGATTTTTTTTCATAATAGCCTATTTGCTTCACCCGTTACACATTTAGAAAGAGAGAACACAGTTTAAAATACCCACACCAAAAAATAACAACAATAAATCCCACTGGATTAACCTGTATGTCAATTCTAGGAAATTACTATTATTAAAATTATATTGATTCTGTTCCTTACTTTCTGCTTGACTGTTTCCTACAGGATTTTTTCAGTAAACAATAAGAGTTGTAAGTCTAAAACTGTTGATAAAATTCAACACAACTTTTCAAGAAACATGGTCAAGGGATATTCCAGCTGCGTTACCTCTCATTCTGTGTTATTTGACATTTTACAATGAAGCTTTTTGGAAGGAAAAAATATCGCAGGGATATAACTGATTCCTGTGAAAATTACACAGCAATCAACAAGGCTCACACATAACATACATCATGTTCTCAGTGTTCCTAATACAAGCAATACCTCTTTGCATTCCACAACGTGTGGAACTCACAGTGACAGGCTGTGATTTTTTTTTTAACAGGTTGTCCTAAGGAAATACCAAGATCTGACATCCACCCGTAGTATTCTTTTTATATTGTTCTTTCTCCCACGGACATAAATAATTTTGTTCTGACTCATGACCAACAGATCCCCCAACGCAAGTGGTCAGGCCTCTTGTCCTGTCACTGGGCCTCACAGAGAAGAGTCTGGCTCTGTTTTCTTCACTGTCTCCCAACGGGTATTTATTCACAATGATGGATCATGGTCAGCTTGTTGTTCACCAGGACTTCCAGGCTCTTTTCTGTCAAGTTTCTTCCCAGCTGGGTAGCCCCCAGCATGTATTGGTTGTTCCTCTCCAGGTGCAGGGGTTTGCATTTCTCTGTGTTGGAGTTCTTGAGGATCCTTCTGGCCAAGTTCTCCAGCCTGTTGAGGTCCCTCTGAACTCTGTTACTCTTCTCAGTTTTGTAACATCTGCTGACTTGATGAGGGTTCCATAATCCAGTTAATTTACAAAGGTGTTAAACTGGTGCCAGTGTCAAACCCTGTGGTACGGCACTACTGACTGTCCTCCACCTGAACTTCATGCTGCTGATCACAACCCTCTGAGTCCGACAGCTCAGCCAACTTTCAGTCAACATTTCAGCCCACCTTTCAGCCCATTTATCTTGTCTCTATTTCATGTGTGCATGTCCTCCTTGTAATGGGAGGTCCAGATGTACCACCTGAACAATTTTGCTATTGAGAACTTCTCCTCTGTAATATAATAACAGATATAATATTATCTTGTCCACATAAATTTCTTTAACATTAACAAGTCAAAAATATTTTTTTTTTCCATTAAAAGGATACTCATAGCTTTATGCTGTCATTTGCATCAGTGTTGGACTGGAAGAGGTTTTTGGTGTGAGAAAAGCATTTTGTTAAACGCTATGCATCTATGACTGTCACACCCTGATGCGCAAATGCTAGAAGAGAAACCACTTGCTTACTATTTTCATGATTTTCTGTGCTGGTAAAACTTCTCATTGCTACCTCATCTTACTTTCAGCTATTGCTATAGATTTTCTGCCATCTATTCAAAGCATTTGTAACATTGAAGATCCTTTTTAATACCAAGTACTAATTTTCCTCTCACTTACTTTACTTACACATAAATATAACTTCATTCATTCAAATGAACAAATTCATGGATTGCTCTGTTGTAAGAGAGAAATGGATTGCTTTTATATAGATTCAGACCTAATGGGCAATACTTAATTTACTCTACTTTTATTTCATATTAGAAGCATCATATTAAAGTAAGCTCCTTTCAGACCATAGCTCATAAATATTCACTAGGATATTGCTAATCATGTGGAACTTTCTGAAAGTTATTTTAAAGCAGTATCCTTCCTTCTGAAGACCTAGGTTTTAAATTCAGGGAGGTTTATGAATTATTGACTGCGTAATAGAAGCTGAATTTCCCTGTATAGATTCTATTCTTGCAACATTCAAGGCAGTGCTCTATACGCAACATGCAGATCACCTTTGGTAAAAATTAAGAACAAATTCCACTGTATTCACAGATTGTTAACTGTTTTTTAACAGAAAAAAATATTGACAAAACCTAGAACTAATTGTTTCCGCAAAAATGTCATTGTTTTTAGGCACAAACACAATTTTGTTTTCTGAGTAATCAAGATGATCTTGAACTAACCTTAATAAATTTTTTTTCACTTTCTGTCACAGAGAATGAAAATTTTCCATTCCATTGCCAAGCCGTGGTGATTTTCTGGATAACAGCCAGGATCTAAAATCAGTTTTGTCACAGTGGAAGTGCATTTTGCATTGCTGCATTCTCCATTACTCAGTCTCCTCAGATTCACGATATTAGTTTCCCTGCCAGATCACAGTATAAAGTATACAAAGGACAACTGTCTAAATATACAAGCCAAGCAGCCAGAGACTATAGAACTTCTTAGAAACAAAAATCAAAGCATTTTTTTTCCTTGAAAAATTGCTGCAGTTCTTAGAACCTTCCTTTTCACATTTTATACTTCAGTATCAAACTAGAATTGTCCCCCTCCTACAATCCAAACAATTTCCTCTCTAAACAACACTTAGAAGAGTTGTAAGTCACCAGAAATCAGTTCTATTACTCTAAATGCTTTTTCTCGGGGAGAATGTTACAAGGATGGGGAAATGTGAGAGGGAAAGGATGGGACAAGGCACGGGTGTGCGTGATGGGGAGTTTCATAAGGTTTCTTTCCTTTTTTTTAACCCTCTTTCCAGAATCTGGGTACTCTTCTGTAAAGTAGACCTTGCAAATCAGTCATATGGAAGAATTTTTCTCCAAAGATTGGCCAGAATAGACAACTTCTGATTCACTTTTATGGTAAGACACATCCTCTTTTTTTGTTTGTTTGTTTTTGTTTTTGTTTTCTTTTTTTCTGACCTTTTGTGTTAACTTCTTCAAAAATCTCTGCATGGACCTGTAAAATCCTGTACGCTTTCTGGGAATACCAAGATTTCTTTTCAGATGCCTCTGAAATATCAATGTTTCTGGTGGTCCAACAAAAAGAAAAAAAGTCAAAAAAACCCAACCTACCAAAAAAGGTAAAGAGATTTTACTACAGTTATGCTGCCCCACACCGCACCACTAACCCCTTGTTTCTTGAAGATTAAAAAAAAGACAGAAAAACCAAACCACTTCCCTTGTTGGGACAAGGTATTTCCTTGTTAATTGTTCATCACCTCCTTGATAGGTAACTGCATTCACAAATAAGAAAGGGTGAAATACTCTATGCAATGTTCTGGCATGTGGGACAGGTGTGGGAGGAAACACTTTAAAAACAAAGAAGATCTTGAAGGAGAGGATCTGTGCCCTGGGAGCTGAGTACAGAGAGAGTGCTGGAGCCAGGAGAAGGAAAACAAGTCACTGATACCACCATTGCCAGCGTAACACCAAATCATCATTTCAGAAACACAGCCTCTGCACCATTTTTACATGGTCAGATGAAAAACCAGAGAGAAACCAACCCAAAAAGAGATTTTTCAGGCAGCTGATGCCTGTGCCACTGCATTTTCCTGAGCATTTTGTAAATACTCCAATTTTATGTTAGTATTGTAATTTTTTTCACATTGTCATAGAATCACAGAATGGTTGGGTTGGAAGGGACCTCAAAGATCATGGAGTTCCAACCCCCTGCCCTGGGCAGGGACACCTCCCACCACACCAGGGTGCTCCAAGCCCCATCCAGCCTGACCTTGAACCCCTCCAGGGATGGGGCAGCCACAGCTTCTCTGGACAACCTGTCCCACGGTCTCACCACCCTCACACCAAAGAATTTCTTTTGTCCCTTGCTTCATAGTGTAAAATTCCATTTGCTTCTTGCTAGCAGTCAGCAGAACTAACACCAGGGCTTGGAACTGTTTTTTACATATTTGTAAGCATTGAAAAGCCCCACAGTTTTTGTTTAAGGACTCACTTTTGTCTGTTCAATTGCCAAAAGTAGGGAGCTGTAGCTATGTGAGAACGTTTTATTAAGTACCCAAGCAACCTCTACAAAACAATTAAAAGACTCACCTCAGGTCCTTGAGCTAGCAAATGCAGAGTTACATTTAAAATTTATGGCTTGTTTGGCAAAGAAATCAGCACTTATGCAAGGCAGTCCATAAAATTAGTCAAGCTCAGTATGTACTGGTTCACAGTCTCCCCCCAGCTCAGCACAAAGATACACTGCGCCTTAATGCAGAAGTGCAACATGTTCCCTGCAAATATTCTTCTATTCACAGTCATGGCAACATACAGTATTCACCTAGCTTTCTGCTCAAAAAACACTTTTTATTTTTTGGACAAAACCACACCACATCTACCTTGTCCATCTTGCACATTTTTTCTATATCCATTGCACCCAGCATCTTACTGGGAATGGATTTTTTTAGTGCCAAGAGAACCTCCTGCTTGCTGCAAGCATCATAAATTGTATTTTTACAGTAAAGAGACAATCCTTCAAAAAAAAAAAATATGGTTTTACTAGTACCAACTGTGAAGCCAGAGATATGAAAGACAACAGCCATTGGAGTCTGTCACAGGCAGATTTTCAGTGACAGGGATTGGGCCTTTCTTTGGGCCCCTCATGACAGGAGAGACGGAGGGGCTGGAGCATGTCCAGAGAAGGGAAACGGAGCTGGTGAGGGGTCTAGAGACCAAGGAGAAGAGAATGGAGAACTTCTGAGGAGTGGCTGAGGGAGCTGGGGGTGTTCAGCCTTGAGAAAAGGAGGCTGAGGGGAGACCTTCTCACTCTCTCCAGTTCCCTGAAAGGGGGGTGTAGCCAGGGGAGGTTGGTCTCTTCTCCCAAGGAACAGGCAATGGGACAAGAGGAAACGGCCTCAAGTTGTGGCAGGGGAGGTTTAGGATGGATATTGGGAAAAAAATTTACACTATAAGAGTTATTAAACATTGGAAGAGGCTGCCCAGGGCAGTGGTAGAGTCACCATCCCTGGAGGGATTTAAAACATGGGTAGACATAGTGCTTAGAGATATGGTTTAGTGATGGTTTTTGTCAATGTTGGGTTGATGGTTTGACTTGATGGTCCAACCTGGGTAATTCTATGATTCCTTTTTCAACCCTAACTAGTTGCAGCCCCAGCATCTCCCTGGTGGAGCAAGTGACACCAGGCAAAATAAAAAGTGACGAATCCTATTCCTTGAGCTAAAGCCATGAGTTGTGCCTGTAGTAAGGTGGAGCAACTCCACTGTCTTCAGATCTGTTGGTCAGTGTTGGGAGGTGGTCCAGCCCAGCCCAATGGCCCCAGGCTGTTGTACCCAGGACCTCTACCATGCCTTCAGCAGGTCTGGGCTCAAACCCATCCTGAGCTCTGTCCTTAAGAGTTCCTGTCTTCTCATGTGCATATGCTTCCAGGTATTGTAAGGAAAATATGCAATAAAAACACTAAAAACTGGTATTTTAGAGCCTCTTAAGAGAAATTAGAGACAAATAATATTTTTTAGCTTTGTGGATGACAGTAATATATTTAAGCTTTTTTCCCTATGCAATAGGCTTTTAAATAAGTCTTTATTCAAGCTCTTTGTTATCTAGTCATTATGTAATTCTTATGCCAGAAAATCTGATAATTTTCTTTAAAAGGTGGTTTTATTCCCTGTAGACAATAAAAATAATGACTTCTTTTTAAGTGTTTTTCTATATACTATTGTCATTTTCTTACCAAATAATTTTCCCTTATCTGCTCTCTCATCTGAACATATTGGCAATTATCTTGCTACATTCCTGCTTTCTATAATTTAATTTTCAATTTGATTTTTGGACCAAGGCCACTCTTTATATCTGAGAAATTAATTTTTTATGATCTGTATTACTGATCTTTTTAACAGCTTCTATCTGCAAACCATTTTTTGATCAACTAAAGCACATGCTGAGAGAGAAACTAACATCCAATAATCATCTTTTCATATTTTTTTTAACATTAATTTAACTTCCTGTCAGATAAGCTCCACTTTCCTAAGAGATCTAATATCATAGCTCGTTTTTTCTTTTCCCTCTTCCCTCCTTCCCACTCATAACTTGTAATTTGATCTGTGATACTTTTAGGAAAAAAACCAACAGTCTGATTTTAGTAACTTTCTGTCATCCAGTGTTTCACTAAGTAGTTATGCAGAACTGAGATCCAAGTACTCCCAAACTTGGAAAAAATTAGATTCACATTCAAATAGTTCTGCATTATGTTATAGATAAATCCTCCAAAAAATCTACTGTAGCAGAGCACAAGTCAACACACTTTTAGGAAGAACTTCATCCTTTCCTAAGCTGAAAAAAAAATAGTTTGCTACTAATAGCAACTAAGGGAGAAAGTACAAGAAGAATTCTTTCCTGAACACAGAAATATCTATCAGAAACAAAGTCAGATTTCATAATTACTGTTAAATCTACAGCTAAGACCAATGTTAAGATCTGCTTTGTACGTATCATTAGCTCTGGCATTTTGGTGAGAACGTTCTGGTGAGGACCAGGTCACCCTCAGAGCACCACCCACATATCCAGTCCTTGCTGCCACCCTAAAGTGGCTTAGAGGACTTCTCACTGAGGGTGGTTTGGTTGCTCTGTTTAGGAGATGACTCCAGCCTTCAGTTGCATTAGTACAACTAATGCCTGAAGATCTACTCCATGTCTTTCCCCTACACGAATTCCAAACCATCTGAAAAACATGTGGCCTTTTAACTGCAATGTCATTTAAAGCCCCCTTGTCAAAAAGTCAATTTGATGGGAAGCAGTTTTGTGCTGTAATCAACTGTTATTCCTTCTTGAGACTACTTGAGACTGATTTTATAAGTTCAATTATTACATATATAAGAAATTTTGATTGCATGTTCAGGTGCACTGCACTGCACACATTCAGTCATCGTATGTATAGAAAAAATAATTTCTAGATATAAAACAACTCCATGTGCTTTCACTTGTATAGCATTCTTGACTGGTTTTAGAAAACCAAAGTAAATTAAATAAACTTTGAAGTGTCCTTCAGTCAAGTAACAAAAAAGTAGAGAGAAAAGAAAGAACATATTTTGCTAGTTTTGCTCCAAGTTAATGTTTGAGTTTGTCCTTATTTCTTATCCTCCTTTTACCCTTCAAATTTTAAATTATTTGTTTGCCTCACTAGAACCAAATCACTTTGATCCTTTAATTCTCTGAATTGTTTTTCTGCGTTCCTTGTTTCTCTGCCATTCAATAATCCATCTTCTAGTGAACAGACTATTAAAAAATTCAGGTTTTGCTCAGCATGGCAATGACGTATTACACGTTCAGCTTTTCCATCCAGGGGGCTGAAGTCTTCCTGAGTCATTGTATGTGCCAACAAACAAGTTTTCCTAATGCTCTGTGAAAGGAATCATCTTGCTATGTCTGTTGTCATTGCTTCCCTTTTGACTACCTTATTCTCTTGAGCGCCACCATCAAACTGACTTCTGTCAGAGCTAATTAATTCCTGTGTGATTGTATCTTCAACGGAAACACTGGCTCTGAAAAACCTCTGTCATTCTGGTAGCAATAAACCTGAGAGTTGATCCTCTTAGTGCAAACTGGCAAACCGAAGGAGCTGTGCCTTAAACTTCAGCTGCTGGGAACACCATATGTTTCCGACATGCCCTGGCAGGGCTGTGCAGTTTCGAGTACTTTTCAGCTCTACACTGTATATTTAACCCTCTCTTCTGCCCCAGTCATTGGTTTGACCTCTTTCCAGGTATTGCTGCCCTCTGACACCTTTCTTCTCAGATTCTCACTGGCCCATATTTCCTTTTTTTCAGAAAATCCCCTAGTTTCCATACTCATTTCTAACTCCTTTCTCAAACCCTGGTTGCATCTCAGCTGCTCCCCTGATTTCTAAAATCATGTGAGGTACCACCTACAACAAAAGTACCAGCTTCCCTTTCCGTGGCTGGTTACCGTCCATCTTGGCTGCCAATAGTTTCTCTCTATTGAAGCTATTCTCATTGTCCCTTTCCAAAGCCAAACACCACCACCCTCTTAATAATTCTCATCTCCGCTTCCTCTATTGTTTTAGACATGAACCAACATTTTAGTCTTTGCTTAAATTTTATTCTGAAGCAGTTTGAAATGAAAAACCTCCCTACTTTCATCCCATGATTTCTTTGGCTGTCCTCAAGGAAGTACTGTAATCTCCCTGAGAAAATTCCCAAAGTTCCTAAACTGATCATTTGCAAAAAATTCTTAAAGACCCACTTTATGATCAACCACCTGAATCAGACCTTCAAGGACCATGAAGCTTTTTAGAGATGCAAAAAGCATACAGCATAGACTAAGAATTTTTGGAAATAAAAATATTGTTGTGGATTTGTTATGAATGATCAGTTTCCAAAAGGTAATTTCTACAGCATGGAAATATTTCCCATTAAAGAAGTATTTTTAAAAATTTGTCTTCCTAGATGAGGAAGTCTAGACAAGAGGAGGATTTTTTTCCCTTCTTTGTACATTACGAAATAAGCAAAAATATTGTGGCTGACTGGAAGTCCTTGTTTGCTATTCAGACTGCGAAAACAATAAGAAATGTCATTATGAAAATCAAGTTACAATAGTGAAAAAATAAATTAAGTATAAAAGAAAGAAATACAATGTCTTTGACAGAGCTCAGACTTTTGGGAAACAGAATGTTTGTATTAGGAAAAAAATCTCAGCAAGGCTGTGGCTGAGTCCTGAAACAGAGAGAAATTGAACACAAATTCTAACATCAAAGAAAGAGAGAATAAAGAGACCATGGAAACGTTTGTCAGCTTGAGGAGACAAAAGTTCTGTCCAACTTAAAGCACGGATGCAAATATAAGCTGGTTGGTATGAGAATCCAGCAGTGGGGAGTTTCCTTAAAATGGTGCAACATAAATGATCACGGAGAAGGGATCTGGAAACATAGCAAGGAAATAGCTGCAATTTTTTATGTATTAAAGAAATTATTTTTATGTATTAAGGAAATTTTTATGGATTAAAGCAAAATTTCAGGCACGATACTGCAGATATATTGCTAGATTAGTCCACTAAAAATTATCCATACAAAAAGGTTTGCTGTAGCAAAGATGCATCTCTGGCCTCTATTTTAATCATTGTACAACTGCTGCTCCACCTTTTGTGTACAGATAATAGAAAATATCTTGATGAGGAAAGGAGGGTGGAAGGTTCTAGTTCAACAGTAGGTGTTATTTTAAATTACTGTTTCAGTATTAATGATATAACCTGCAAGAAAATCAAATGCAGACCAGAGTCTGCCCTGGGGTTCCTTTTAATTCAAAATAAATGATGCCTGACAACAATATTTACAGTTGTTCGAGGCATTTATAAAAACCTGGACAACCTGACAGTTTCAATATTTCTTTCTACTGACAGCGTTAATTACAAAAATATACTCACAGAAAAGAAACCCTAGTCCAGATGCTGATCTCAGGTAGCCAAGCATAAATCTGGAGTAATCTGATTGTTCTTGAGAGCATAACTCCAGATTTCCTCCCATATGCCTAACGCTTCAATCTGGCCCCAAACTTTAATAACTAGTAAACCCCTTCCGTTCAGGTCTTTTCCCATCACCCTTATAATCTGGTGCATAAAGTCCAAAATATGGAGGTTATTTGGATCTTTTATTCGATGATCTATTTTATTATTGAATGCATAGAAA
Organism: Scolopax mira; assembly: GCA_004320125.1. Classification (NCBI taxonomy): domain Eukaryota; kingdom Metazoa; phylum Chordata; class Aves; order Charadriiformes; family Scolopacidae; genus Scolopax; species Scolopax mira. The sequence continues at coordinate 84,218 of BJBW01009703.1, read as the reverse complement.
AAAGACACTTACTATAAGAGATTTCATTGTTACGCTTGCCTTTCCTGCAAAACGAGGTCTTCAAGAAGAACATAAGAAGAGCTAGTAAAAAGTGGAAAGGGTTTTTTTTTTCTGAAGGTTAACACTTGTGGAATATGTTTAGCACCTTCTCTTTCAAAGAGGCTTTTGTCAGCTTGGTATTTTAAACCCAAACATTGACTCCAAAATGAATGTTGTAACACTGAAAATTCTCTGTGCTGGGGAGGTAGGAGTCTGACCATGGGTTCTGTTCCTTTACTGACAGACTCACCCTGAACATGCAGTCAGCATCCAGCTTGTTGTGCCTGCCACTAGAATACAAATAACAAATAAGCGTGGCAGAAAGCGTACAGGGAGAGATTCTTTAACGCTGAATGATTCCTCCAGAACTCATTATTTTAATAATGAAGACAGCCCATCCATGACAGGCACAAGACTGAATTTTTATGCAAATGTATTCGTCAGTTCTGGAACCACTCTAGCCCTAAAAATCAAATTAACAATATTCATTAAGAGACATAATACATTTGCACACACCAAAAAAGGGAGGAGGTACTTTCTCCACAGTGCTGAGAAGGTCAAAAATATAGTTTATGGTTGGCAATGTCCTTCTATCAGCAAGAACAATACCATAGCAACACATCTTTGTTCTTTAGATATGATATTAAAATTTGAGCACAAAAAGTACTGTGAAAAAGAATGTGAAAAATAATATGTTGAATAATTTAAGAAATAGCAATATTATTTGTTCATCATTGATTAAGCTCTAAAATTGTGTGGAGAGAGACACTGAAACATTACATTTCTGTTTCTAAAGATACATCGGCTGCAAAACCTGTGACTCCTACTAGAAGCATTGTCGTGAATCGCATTAACTCTGCAAGGTTATAAAGTAATTAGGACTCTTTTATAGGTGTCCCTGCAGGACCTGCCTGCTATGAAGAGAAAGTCTGAACGACTCCATTATGGTGAATAGGGATGTGAAAAGCAAACTTGCTACTTGTCAACGTAGCCCAGGGGTTCGGAGAATGTATTTCCACTTTTTTTTTAAATAGGAGATACTCAGGCAGAACTAGTGCACTTCAACAAATACACGAACTTGTAGCTAGAAAGGGATAGACACGTCTATTTTTAGTCTGACTTGAGGTTTATACAAACACAAGCAGCCATGTATTTACGATGTGCTGCCTTCTTTTGGAGACTTTCACAGACAGATAAGTGAAGGAAAGAGGTTCTCCTGCCTCATAGTGCAATTCTTCCAGCATGAACTGTCCATTCTTGGCATCCATTCGTTTTGCAAAAGAAGGACTTTTTCCTTTATCCCTCCCCTTCTAGTTTTATGTATGGCTGAAGCCACTCAAAGACAACAAATCTGCCAAAAGGCTCTAGGAATTATGCAGTGATGGAGTGGTTGAGAATGGCAAACCAACATGGAATGAGTCCAGAGGGAAAAAAAAAAAAAGAAGAAAAAAGAGAAAAACCAACTCCCCACACCTGTTTTTCTCTCAGACCAGAAAATCAACCATATTCAAATTACTTTTGTGGGATAACCAGTGTCAGAGCAAGAGACAGGGTAGGAACACTGTTAGGGAGGTCATCTTCCCTGCCTGCCCTGATGAGACTACATCTGGAGCACTGGGTCCAGTTCTGGGCTCCCCAGTTCAAGAAGGACAGGGAACTGCTGTAGAGGGTACAACAGAGGATACCACAAAGATGATTAAGGGCCTGGAGCATATCTCCTATAAGTAAAAGCTGAGGGACTTGGGCCTTTTTAGTCTGGAGAAGAGAAGGCTGAGGGGGGATCTGATCAACACCTATAAATACTTCAAGGGTGGGTGTCAGGAGGATGGGGACAGTCTTTTCTCAGTGGTGCCCAGGGACAGGACAAGAGGGAACAGGCACAAACTTGAACATAAAAAATTCCATCACAACATATGAGGAGGAACTTGTTTCCTGTGAGGGTGTCAGAGCCCTGGCAGAGGCTGCCCAGAGAGGTGGTGGAGTCTCCTTCTCTGGAGACATTCCAAACCCACCTGGACATGTTCCTGTGGATCCATGTCTCCTCAAAAACGACCCAGCGACAACATTGTAAGATATTCTAGAGAGGTTTGTTCAGTCTCTCCCACTGATTTGGTTCCATTTCACATGGAATACTTAAATATTCATTAAGCCAGTAAGAAGGAAAATGACTCAGTACTAAAGCACTTTCCTGGAAGGTGACAGATCTTGGCCCAAACCCATGTTTTGATTCAGAGCAGAAGTAGGAACCAAGGTTTCTCTTTTCTCATAAATGTCTCCCAACCAAGTTGTGTTTACTCTATTTTTTTTATTGTCTTGGAGAACATTTGGTCTCTGTGAGGTGGACGGGAGCCAGTGAGAGGTGTTGCACACACAATAGGGGATAACAAGGTAGTTAAATCATCCTGGAATGTGCAAATTTAAATCTCTGCAGGGAGAGGCTGGTGAGAACAGGAGATGAAATGGGCAAATCCATTAGCTAGAGGGCATGCAACCACAGTGCAGCCCGCCTTTCACCTGTCACCTTCTCGATTTTGCAATTACACCCACATCTCCTGTTTTGAGCCAGAGTTCAGCCCTACGGCACAAGTATTGTTCCAACGGCAGGTCGGGGGAAAAAATAAGGGGGGGTGGTTACTCTGTAGCTTGAGTCTCCAGCGCCCCAAGAAATCTCTGGCTTAAAATTTATCTCACAGTGTCTGGATTTCTGGGGAAATGAGTGGTAGGAGCCGCCTGCGGAAAAGGCTCCCTTTAGCCTCAAGCCCCCCATCAAGTGGTAAAACGGTTAATGCACTACATTTATGTTAATCTATGCCTAATATTAAAAACTGACTCTGTCTGACCATCAGCAACTTCGACAGCAAAACCTAGACACTACTGCGGGACGCATGCATTAGTGAGAGGCTATTGAAGGATAAAAGAGAAGATTACTTGCCATGGCTACTGCATCCCTGCAAGCTAAAGGAACACTTTAGAAAAAAAGATACCAGTATTTCAGTTGGCATAGGAAAAGAGATCTTCTGTTTTCCCTTCAGTATCTTCCTTCAGGAGAAAGATAAAGCTAGAAGGATATCTTGAACAGGAATTATTTTGGATATTTATATTCCGAAACATCAACTATTTCATTTGCTTAAGTTGCAATTAGTACAGTTTAGTTACTATTTTAAATGTCCCAGATACACCTGACAAAATTAGAAACTTAAAAAAAAAAAATACAAAAAATGCCTCTCAAGCCAACAAGGCATTTACACTTTGAAACATTTCATGGCATTCAGCCTGAAACCCCAGGTAACAGCACAAAACGTGAGAGTAAAGAAGCTTTACATTCTTCCCTTTCCCTCAGTGCATAAACTTGAAAGGCAAAAAGACACCTGATGTCACCAAAAGGCACACTGGAGACCTGGCCTGTCTGCAGAGAAGATGATGGGATCCCAGTCAGGTTGCCATAGCCTCCCCCCTTATCCCTGGTGAACCCCCCAACCTCCACTCTCCAGCAACAGAACATTCCCTGAGCCCTTCAAAACCTCAAAGGAGATCCCCAACTTGAGTATTCCACCTGAGACCACCTACCAACTGTTCCAGAGTCTTCCCAGTGAGAACCAGCAGGAGGAAGGACAGCTGTTTGACTGGTTTCTGAATCTCTGTACGTGTAAAAGAAAACTTTGCCTTTCATAAGTGTAGAAAGCTTTCCATGCCTTGTTAATTTTTTACACATCCTGTTTGCAACCTGGCAGCAGTTTCTATGGTTTTGGTTGTCTTTGCAAGAAAACAAAAGGAAGGATTTTTTTTTCTATCATACATTTTAACACCTTTTTTGATACATTCAGGAACAACATCTCTGGAATGTAAGACTTGAATTCTTCCTCTCATATTTCCGTTGAAGTAAAATTATACTCAGACCTCTCTGTGAATGGACATTGTATTTACCATACTAATGACATATGATTAAAAAGATTCATTATTAAAAATAGCTGCTGACTGCCACCAGTGGTGAGTTTAGAAAGAGCAGATCTGATGAAATTTCCCTTCTATATCTACTCCATGAGAACAAGACTATATACCCACAGGCTGATTCTATGTTCCCCATGCAAGGAGTCCAAAGGCCCTGGAAAACAAACTTCTTGCACTTGCACAGCAGAGTTTCTCTCCCTGCATGAAGCGTAAAACGTAGATCCCAAATCACCGTGCTTGCCTCATGGGTTACTTACACATTTCCTTTTCTTAAGCTTAAAAATAGCCAACAATTTTGTCCTCAGCAAACAGAAAATGAGTATTATAGCTATTTTAGACTTTCTAATGCTGACCTGAACTCTTCGTTGAAACCTTCTGAACTCTGTTAATGAGTTGGAAAAGGATGTGCTGCAGATCCACTGCTCACACCACTGAGGCTCCACTGAGGCTGAACTTTGCCGAGGGCTGAAAAGCCTCCAGCTGGGACTCCATTAAATGCACATCGTCAGAGCAAAGCTGTGCCAAAGTTGCCTTAGAACATGAATGTGCTGCAGTGAGCTCCAAACATAAACTAAATTTGAGGCAATTTTTAAGAATTTATATCCAAACAGGAAAAAAATATCTAGTTATAGAAATCCTCATCTTCTTTAGGAAAGCAGGCTCAGGAAGAAAAGACACAGCAAATTATAATTGCTGCAGCACTAATTGATTTCAATGAAATACAATTCCAGTATCCTCATCACTTAATTTTAGGTTTTGTGTTCATAAAATGAGTTGAATATTAGTGAATTAATCTAGACAGAGTGTTAGTTTAAAGGGCCCTGACAACCACGTGCACAGTGACAGGTCATGAAGATCCATAACTGACCATACTCAAGGGCAGATTGTCATTGTGGAATTGTAATGAAGCCACCTTAGAGGCTAGTCACCAGAGAACTCACGAAAAAATATTAATTTTGGCAAACAACAGTGAAACTTATCAATTTATTTTATTCTCTGTCTTATGGAGTTAACAGTTCTCAAGTTCTATATTATCTACAGGCTTTTGAAAACCCAGCCCATTACCTACACAAAATAGACTGTTGTAACCATTTAAACATTTTTCTCACCATTTATAAGTCCAAATATAAAACGTAGTATCATACAGTAACCTGTATGTATCCACACAGTTAAAAATAGAGATATGGGCTTTGTTTTTTGTCAAAGCCAGTAACTCACTGACAACTAAATAGCACGTGGATATGCAGAGTGAATAGGATGGGATTAGTTCTAGTTAGTTAGCTATAAAAGGGTCTTTTTAGAAAGAAAAGCATGCTTTAAAACACGCTTTAGAAAAGCTCTCCAAATAAGAAGTCATCAAATATATTTTTTCTTGGGGAGCACAGACAAAAGAGGGAGGAGGTCTTGGCCAGCTCCCTTGGTCAAGGAGAATACCACTTGCCATTATGTCTACTCTGATGAGCCCAAGAAGAGGGTGCCGTAACAGCTGCAAACTCTATTGACCATGGAGAGCTAGAGCTACACCAGCTCCAACCTGGCTGTTTGTGGGGGAGAAGGAGCTGGTCTGGGCAGCACTTGAAGCCAGGAGCTGGTAAAGAAGAGGATCTGCAACAGATTCATTCTTTATCCTTCAGAAGTCATGTCTACAAAACAGTGACAAATGTTTTGTTGTCAACAAACAGTCCAGTTGTAGGGCTTGATTCTTTGATTCTTACTCTATAGTAACCACTTATATACTTTATATGTAAATACTTCATCACATTTGGACTCTGATCTTCTTTACTGTCATTCCATCGGAGATACTAAAGCCTGGCAGGTAGCGTCAGCAGTAGTCATGGTAGCATGACTATTCCATTTAGGATGTGAGCCTCGGTCACAGGTCAAGATGCCAAGCAGAACAGTGTGGAGATGCTTGAATTGCTAACACTTAGGGCTCATCTGCTCAATGGGAGTGGGGAAGAAAGCATATATTTGGCTTCATTGTCAAGTAATTGCAACAAAAGAACAGATATTCAACTGTGTCCAAACCCTAAGCTTGTTTCTGAAATGGCAACTCCATGGTTTTTTGTATGATTTTTAATATCTAGCTACTAATACCTGCATTAGCTGCTAGACAGCTTCTGATACTACAGAAATGAAGGAAAAATGGGACCACTTTTTCTATGGCTACAGCTTCATCAGCATGATACTCTTCATATTTTCAGTCTTCATATATGCTTAGAACAGGAGTTAGAATTATATGGGAATGTATAAAATAAAGGCAGTATGCAAAACATTCAGAGTAATCCCTTCTCTCTGATTATCACTAATAGGGACTTAGGTCTCTCTAGTTTCAGGCATTGTCCTTCAAGAGAGACATGGACCAGCTGAGCAGAATCCTTAGGAGAGCAATGAAGACAGGAAATCATAATCTATAAAGAAAGGTTGAAGGGTCATTTAAATTAAAGCATACCAAAGAGGCATACAACATCGTTCAAACATATAAAAGGATGATAAAAGGAGAAGTAAAATAATTGACTATGCTAGTGGTGGATAGTGTATGAAGTAATTGGTTTGAATTAGCATGAAGATTTAAACGAGATACCAACAAAGTTTTTCTGTGGTGTAGGACTGGAATAAATCATCCGGGGAAGGCTCTGGCACTGGAGGTCCTCAGGAACTGCTTAGACACAGATGAATGATCAAGATCTACTCACCTTCGCCACTGAGCAAAGGGACACACTGAGGCTCTCCCAAGGTCCTTGCTGGTCTCCCATACAGATTAGGGAGTTGAGCAGCACAGCAAGTTTGGGAGGAATGCAACCTTCACTGTCATTTTTAAATTCATCAGTAGGTTGAGGGAGGTCATTCTCCCCCTCTACTCTGTACTTGGTGAGGCCACAACTGGAATCCTGCATCCAGCTCTGGGCTCCCCAGTTCAAGAAGGACAGGGAACTACTGGAGAGAGTCTAATGTAGGGCAAACAAGATGATTAAGGGATTAGAGCACCTCCCTTATGAGGAAAGGCTGAGAGACATGGGTTCTTTTGTCTGGAGAAGAGAAGACTGAGGGGAGACCTTCTCTATGTTTACAAGTTCCTAAGGGGTGGGTTGAATGAGGATGGAGCCAGACTCTTTTCAGTGATTTCCAGTGAAAGGACAAAGGGCAGCAGGCTCAAGCTGGAATATGTGAAGTTCCACTCAAATCTGAAGAAAAACTTCTTTGGGGTGAGGGTGACAGAGCCCTGGAACAGGCTGCACAAGGAGGGTGTGGAGTCCCCTTCTCTGGAGATCTTCAAGCCCTGCCTGGATGCCGTCCTGAGTGATGTGCTC
>BJBW01009703.1:59339-71897 GCA_004320125.1 Scolopax mira | reverse complement strand
AGTGCTGGGAGAGAGAGCAGGGAGGGAAAGACAGACTCAAACCAGAGTTGTACTGCAGCCCCATGCTGGCAAAAAACCCCCAAACCTTTATTTTTGTTAAATAAAACTGTTCAAGACAAAGCATTCCAGCTAGTTCTCCTTCAGACCAGACCACTGTAAATGCACCCATCTTGTGCTGCTGTCTTGCAACCCTGCTGGGCTGCACAATACTGACATCTACAATTTCTAATAAGTTTGTGTGGTTTTTTTTTAAATTCACTTACATAACATTTTTGCCACCACGTTGTTCATCACGTGAATAAACAGAGCAAATACACTAGTGAGCTCCAGTTCTGGATTATATGTTCAAAGTACAACAGAGCCCCATCCACAGTTTTTCCATCCTGCATTTTCTTGATATAAACATTCAAATTAACTTCACATAGTTCACAATTACTAAATTGCTCATAAAAACTTTTAAGTGTATATTTTGCAATCAGTCCTACATAGTAAGAATGTAATTAAAGCCATAGCTGGGAATTATTTGAAACCCTGAGTGAAGGAAAAATTGATGGTGTGGTGGTTGTCTTGCAATTTGATTCCATTTTAATTTTAAGTGTTATTTCTAAACAACAGAGGACATTTGGAAAACGTTTTTGAGCATAAATTGCACACATTCACCATTGGCCATTGTTCCTTTTGAGGATAGTCTTTTTTTTCTCAAGTAACAAAACCGATAGTGTTACACACCATATCGAGTTTACATGTTTTATCACCCTTTACTTTTTAAAAATATCTAAAGTCTTATTTTAGAGTTTCATTCACTCTCCATGGGCATAACCTGCCTGTCGTCTTCATGCTTGCCTAGCAGCTGCTCGTCAGCATTGCCAAAGTGTCTGGGTATTTGTAAGTGGTTTGGAGTGTTTAGTGATTTGGAGAACGCTGCAATTTTCTGTGTCTACCTGAAGGCATTTGAAATAGACTCAACTTTTTAGCAGATTTCTGAGAGTCAGTCATCTGGAGTGTGCCAGTGGTTAGGAATACAAAGCCCCAAGTCATTTAGCAAATTCAGAAAAAAAAAATCACCCTGTCTGGCCTCTTCATGTTCTTGCAGAGTACAATTTAGTAAACAGCATAGACTGAAAAGATGAATTTGGAACACAAAGAGGTGGATTTCTATGTTACAATGAAAATCCAAGGTATATCACTAGAATTTCAGCTCAGTCTTCCTCCACAATTTGTTTTTTTTACCCTAGTTTTCCAACAACAGTTTGGATTTGGAAGGGAAGGGTTGTCACTAACACTCAAGTTTTTAAGCAGAATGAGACCCACGTCTCAAAAGCGAGTTTCAGAATAGCCAGGTTTCATCTGCTTTAGCATAGAAGTCCCCTGAGGCCTTCTGGCTTGAGAGCTTATCCTGTAGAATCTGCTTTGTCCGCTGGTTCTAAGTGTAGACAAGCCCACACGGGAACAGTCGTAAAACTCTTGCTAACTTCATGGAACACTAAACTCACCCAATGTGTCTTTGACTGAAACAGTGTCAGACCAAGCCGATTCTATGTGGTATTGAGTCTAATTGCAGATGCAGAAATCCTCAATGCTATGTGGAATCAGAGAAAATTGCTGGTATTAAAATTACTCTGAACCTAGGTTGGGGACACTTTTACTGTCAGTTTTTCTCATAAAATCTGTTGTTAACCATGTTTCCATCCTGCTGAGCATGGGGAGTGTAAGGTCACAACACTCAAGTGCTCTGTAAATGGGACCTTGCCTGATTTTCATAACTGGGCTAAGTCTCTATGTTTTGACAATAGCAACAGGATTTTGACTCTCTCGTTCTTTTTCAAATTGTGTCCTCCTTCAAAAGCAACCTAAGGGACCTTCTGCAGGACAATACACAAAGTAAGGTAATATTCAGAAGTACTCAAAATACCACCACCCACTTTCAAATTGAAGTCATTCAGAAAAATATAAGGAAAGTCATGTTTTAACAAATTCGGATGGATTAGTTGAATTACAGTGAACTAAGGGATTTAGATATGAATATATATTCAATTTTTGTCCAGTAATAATACAATGATTATGACAATGAAGAACATGCTAGACAATTCAACAATATATTTGGAAATATGGCTTGAATGAATACTGAAGAATTGTTGTTTCATTCAAACCCATTTCAATCCCCTTGGTCAAAATATGACTCTCTATTTCTCACAAGATTATAATTTTCTTATTTGTGTGGTTTCTGCTTTGTGTTTTGACCGGCTCACCATAGAACTAGATATACTGAAAAAGGTAAAAGATTTCAAACTTAAAATCTGGGGTTTATTTGGTTTTATTAAGCATAAAAAGCAAGTTACATTTATTTATATTTTTTGAAAACTCATGCTTTATATCTCACCAGAACAAGATTTCTCATCTACATATAAGTTTCTAATAACTTGTGGACCCTACCAACAACAGATAGTCCACAGGGCTCATCTTGCCTTTAGTCCATGTTTATATTTTTGGTGTTCATATCAGGAAAATACCAGAATTCTGAGAACTTACATTTGATGAAAGAAAGATTAGAAGTCTTTTTTTTTCCTGTTTTTAAAGTTTCTCAACACACAAACAAAACCAAATTTTTTTAGTGAATTGTTATGATAGTTGTTGGATTTTCTATATATCAGTAGATGTTCATTAAACACCTTTAAAATACGGTGAAGCAATTTGTGTAGAGGGTTGGAGAGATAATTACACACTTTAAACATAAACTGCAAACACAGTGGTAATTACTTGCCTTTGCAGGTTTCCAGTCAGTGATGGGAAGAGTATAAATTTACTTGATAATTGCCTTTTACCTGGAGTTTTCATTGGTTCATGCAAGGCACAGGGGCATTGCTGGTAGCTTTCTTGTCCCCAGTTAATATCCTAAGGTTCTTAATAATAATCGATAGCAATTCTTTCAAAATATGTATATGCTTTTGTTGGAGGAGGGTTCAATGCCAAAGGACAAAGGGTTCTCCCTGTTATTTGCGTTAAAAATGAGATTCACGGTTTCTTCTAATTAAACCCTTGATCAAAAGCTCTCCTTCCAGTTGTTGAAACCTGGCTTCATTTTCATATTGATGTTCCTCCTCCCTAAATTCCAAATGACGGTGTACATTCTTATCTGCACAGGGAAAATTAGCATTCAGCACAGTTTTCCAGTTTTTTTAGAAGCTAGTGAGATCCCTACTGAGTTGTGTGGGCTAAAGTGGCATGTTTAACCAATCAAAGGGAAATATAAAAGGCCGAACACACCAACACACTCTGATTCTTTCTGGTAAAAGAGATTAATATTATATGCAACATTTATTTATAAATGCCCAAAGCATATTTAGAAAAAAAAGTTTTTCCTCTTTATATTTTAAAAGCTGAGTTGAAATCTGTGTCTTTTAAAGTGTACCAAGGTTGAATGTCTCCAGCAAGTTTCTGATAACACGAGGGTTCACGGAGGAGTAGAGTGGGTGAAGGACAGTGCAGTTGTGATGAATGTTATGTAGTGACATTTTATTTAGGGTACCATTAAGCACATAAGACAACCATAAAGAAGGAACAACTCAAGGCCTTTGGGGCATACACGTATCTGGAATTTTAGCTACAAAAGGCTGTAGAGATACATTCAGGCAATGTATTTCACTCCAAGGTGTCCCAGGAGCTTAAACTACAGCATAGGAAAAGATGAGCTTTGAAGCCAAGAGCTGATAGACCATAATGTAACAAAAATAATAGAATTATAGTATGATTCTTGGCTTGGAAAGGACCTTAAAGATCATCGAGTTCCAATCCCTGCTCTGGGACACCTCCCACCAGACCAGGTTACTCCTAGCCCCATCCAGCCTGGCCTCGAATGCCTCTCCAGGGATGGGGCAGCCACAGCTTCTCTGGGCAAAGCCACATCAAATATCCTAGGACATGGATTTATGTCACAATTATTGTCACATTAGCTGGGATCCAAGATTTTGATGCCTGCCTGTTGTTTCTTGCTCAGGATTGCCCCAGCACAAACCCACAGGTTTCTCAGAAATCTGTGAACACTTCCCATTCGTTCCTGCTTTGTGTTTGTCCAAAAAGTGATCCTCCTTGGACATACAGGCTAAAACTAGGCAATAATTGGATACTTCCCCCAGACCATCCTTCACCATTGAAGCTAGGGAATGGTCAGGTTCCTAAAGTCAGGTGGCCCAGAGTGGCCTATGTCCATACAATTAAATGTTATCACTCTCCAGAAGCATAAATAGATCCAGATGGTAATGATGCTTGAACTGCAATGACTCTCAGACTATTTCAGAAATTGTTTGGGGAGCCCCTGGGTGGTGAGGCCAAAAGCGTGCTGAGGAGCTCTCTATACAGCCCTTTTGCAGCACATACAATCCCGTTCCATTGCCCAGAAATCCCTGGCTCAGGTACCATTCGATTTACTGGTACACAGAGACCTCCATGGTTCCTGGAGGAATTAAATAGATGCACCTCCCAGGCACAAAAGGCCGGTTCAGCTGCATCTGGCCACACATATTAGACCTTTCTGGTCTGTAGGAAAGATTCACATAGGCATCTTTTTTATTCTGGCCTCTTTTTCACAACCCGTCAGAGAGAGAACAGCATCTCCAAATCCTACTCTTGATAATCAGCCACTAAAATGGCACAATTTAACAGTAGTTAAATGGAAAAAAAAAAGAAAAAAAAAAACCCAAAAATGCATCACCACTACCACCACAAAAAAAAGCCAACCAAAAAAAAAAAAAGCCACCAAAAAAAAAAGCCAACCAAAAAAAAAAAAAAGCCCAAACCATACTGTCCCAAAAGACCCTTTAGAAACATTAACATAAAGATTACAAAAATGCCAGCCTTAAACAATAAAATATTGCATCATTTAATCTTCACTGATAATACAATTAATACTTCTGAAATCTTCCTATGAACACGAGACATAAACCTCTGGGGGTGGAACAGCACTCCAGGAGTTAAAACTGTCTAAATGACTATATCCTCAGGATTAGGGTGCCCGCATAAGAGTTACATTGACATAACTCTACAGAAAAAGTTTCATGTTGTGAAGTGGCCCTTGCTCAGACCTGGTCAAAGCCCCCAGAGGGATGAAAATCTTGTGGCTGAAAGGAACTATTTTCCAAACACACCGCAGAATCAGCACACAAAAGGTGCATGGCAGCAAGTACAAGCATTTACTACTGCATGTGACTCACAGAATCACAGAACCTTCATGGTTGGAAGGGACTTTTGAGACCATTGAGTCCAACCACAAGAAAATAAAATAAAAATAAAAATCACGACACCAAAAAAACCCCATCCACAAACAGACACAAAGCAACAATCCCCGGCACTAGAGCATGCCCTGAAGTGTCACATCTACACGTTTCTTAAATCCCTCCAGGGATGGTGACTCCACCACCTCCCTGGGCAGGCTGTTCCACTGCCTGACCACCCTCTCAGGAAAGTAGTTCTTCCTCATATCTAATCTAAACCTCCCCTGCCCCAACTTCAGACCATTTCCTCTGCTCCTGTCATTATTCTCTTGGGAGAAGAGGACAACACCCATCTCTCTCCAACCTCCTTTCAGGTAGTTGTAGAGGGCAACGAGGTTTCTCCTCAGCCTCCTCTTCTCCAAACTAAACGTGCCCAGTTCCCTCAGCCTCTGCTTGTGTGACTTGTTCTTCAGACCCCTCACCAGCTTGGAGGCTCTCCTCTGTACATGCTCCAGCAGCTCAATGCCCTTCTTGTAGTGAGGGACCCAGAACTGAACCCAGCCCTTGAGGTGAGGCCTCACCAGTGCCTAAATTCATCCCAGGCTAAATGAGTGGGGTTCATAATTAGCAGGCACAATGCTTGGATTTACACACAGAAATAATGAAGCAATTTGTAAAACGGTAGGAACATACAATCAAGGCCAACAACATATTTCTTCTAGAAATTAGAATACAAGGAGAGAGAACAAAGGGTAAACATAAAGCTAGATAGATAACAGAAACAGCCATCTAAACAGACAGGGATGCTAAAGGTCATTTTGAACCTGACATTTTAACTCAAAACAAAGAGCGAGTTGCAGAGCTGCATCGGGTTTGCACAGCAAGATTTTAGTAATGGGGGAGCTTCAGGGGGGGCATCTGTAAGAAGCTGCTAGAAGCTTCCCCTATGCCAAATAGAGCCAATGCCAGCTGGCTCCAAGACGGACCCACTGCTGGCCAAGTTAGAGCCCATCGGTGATGGCAGTAGAGCCTCTTTGATAACATATTTAAGAATGGGTGTGGAAAAAAAAAGGAGAAAACTGAAGCTGGAGAGAGGAATGAGAATATGTGAGAGCAACAAACCTGCACACACCAAGGCCAGAGAAGAAGAAGAGGCAGGAGGTGCTCCAGGTGCTGAATCAGAGATTCCCCTACAGCTCATGGTAAGGCAACCTGTCCCCCAGCATCTCATGAAAGTTAACAATGGAGCAGATACCCACCTGCAGGCCATGGAGGTTAACGATGGAGCAAATACCCACCTGTAGCTCATGGAGGTTAATGATGGAGCAGATACCCACCTGTAGCCCATGAAGGATAATGATGGAACAGATACCCACCTGCAGCCAATGGAGGTTAATGATGGAGCAGATACCCACCTGCAGCCCATGGAGGTTAATGATGGAGCAGATACCCACCTGCAGACCATGAAGGTTAATGATGGAGGAGATATCCACCTGCAGCCTATGGAAGATCTCCATGCCAGAGTAGGTGGAGGCTTAAAGGAGGCTGTGGACCTATGGAAAGCATAGGTAGAAGACTCCTGGCAGGACCTTTGGACCAGTGGGAAGGAGCCCACACTGAACACTGAAGCAGGTTTTCTGGTTGTGGACGACTGACACTGGAAGAGTTTGGAAAGAATTGCAGTCCTTTGGAGAAGTGTCTCCTGTGTAAGAAACCCCACACTGGAGCAGGAAAATGAGCTCCTCAACCCAGGAGCCTTTTGTTATATTTTCTTGACCCTTCCCAGTTGAGGAGGTCAGTGACAGAGTCGCTTTGGTGGGGACCTGGCAGATCCCCTTGACCAACCCATCACAGTAGCTGAAGTTGTCATGCAACTTTTAGTCTATAAGAAGCTTTTCAAATTTATTTCTGTTGTTTAAACAGGTTTTTGTGGAAGCTTTGATCTTTTGAATACATCACTAATGCTTTGAAGCTGGTTGTTATACAGACAGCATCGAAGTGCTACAAAGACCTTATCTATAACTGACTTTACATACAAACAAACGCAGTAAAGGTGTCAAATTTGAGAGCTTCAGATAAAGACTAGCACCCTACTGTGAATAGTTTCCTAGAGGAAACTTGGTGGTTTTGAAGAATGAATAATCATTGACACAAGATTTCTTCTTTTGTCCCTGCCTACCTAAAGATGTAATTGCTCCCCTAAAACATTTGTATTGACTGCAACTACTTCATCATCTAATGAATCAGCAAAGCACTAACCTACCTGCTTAACACAAAGGATCTCAAAATCAATGGGACTTTAGTTAAATAGATGTTTAAGGGTTTCATTGAACAGGGATCTTCAATTGTCACATCTTAAATAGGTGCATTTTTTGTTACCTGTCTGGACTGCAACGTGCCTTTATCACAGAAGGCATCAGTTGAGAGTCATGGGGGATTTGTGTCATTGCTACAAATAAGTAAATAAATTCTGTGTTTCTATCCCATTTTGGAATTAATGGTTGATTTTTACTGAGTTTATTTTTTAAAACTTCACACAGCACTGTATTTCTCCAACTGACCTCTTTATTTCAGATCAGAGTCACACAGGCAAAGCTGAGCACTGTGTAACTTTCATTATTATTTTACTTCATGTGTCTTTTGTTCCACAAAAAGTGTAATGGAAAAACCTACTAGTAATGTTGTGGCTATGGCTGCAAGTAATTCTCATATTAAACTGCTTGTCACTTATATATCTTCAGCTGGAATTCTCTTAATATCAGTAGAAGCAACCTCTTGAAAATTCATTTGCAGGAAGAGAAGTCCTCATTCTGGTTTCTATTGCCACTGGATTGTCTCTGATGATGTCAGAGTTAATTATTCCATCCCCCTCCATCCATTCTCATAAGTTGCTTAACTTTTTAAAATTATTTTTTATCCACTGTTCCAGCATTAACCCAGAGGTATCTGTTCCCTAAGTCCTTTTCCAAAAACTCATTTTGGTGTAACAGCAGCAGAGTGTAAGGGGAAAGGAAGGTGTAGCAGTAGCCACCTCCGTAACCTGCATGTGTAGAAGAACAAGATATATATACACAGTTTAATCAGAATTCATTTCTATTTCTTTTAGACTTTGCCTAATACCCTTGAATTGCACCTAACCCACACTAGAGATTGTGTTTATTGACAACACAATATGCAAATTAACTATTTTAATACCTCCAAATAGATGTGAGTTCAAATGATGAGATGCTGCAAGTTTCTCATCAGTGGTTTGGTGTTTTTTTAAGCAAAGTGGTAAAATATGCTCAATTCTACAAAACCAGATAACGCCTCTAGGAGAACAGCATGCCTGGATGCACCACAACAGAAAAAGTAATGAAGCAAAGGGAAAAGGGAACAACTGTTCAGAGAAGGAGAGTCACAAACAACCAATTAAATCAGCAAAAGGAAAAGGAAAAAAAAAAAAAAAAGAAGAAAGAGAAGGAAATGTATGGCATAATTTGAAACTTTTAAAGTTAAATGCGTAAGTTAAGGTTCATCAAAACAAGTCATGATTTATTTCTGAAGATATATTATAGGGTATTATAATAATGACTACATTGCTTAAACCAGTGTTTTAATGATCCTTATTATGTTCTTATTTCAGTATCTCAAGACAAATGGATTTGATATAGAATGATGAGGTCAGTAATTGCTTGGGGTCTAAAACACTTGAAAGAGTTCTTTACTCAGTGATGTACTTTCAACAGTCTTAATAGCAGAGGATGTATTCTGATTTGCCCTCTCCCAGGGGTCCCTACGTCCGAGAAGCCAAGCAGCTTAAGAGGTGCAGCCCCTGAAACGTCTCAGTGCTCTTTTTATATACAAATGAATTTATATTCTTTAATTGTTGATGCTCCCCCAAGCAGAGAAAAAAAGAAAAAAAATCATCTTTTCCATATAAAGCTCAAATATTAACAAGAAAAAGAACATTTCTTCCTATTGTATGAAGTCGGGGTTTTTTCACATCATTATTAATATTGAACGACATTTCAGATATATTTATTTAAACAAGAAATTTTTGCTAATGCAGATCATGTCAGCAGCAGTGACTGGGACAGAAAAATCAATTGGAGAAAAAAGCAGTACTTTGGTAAAGGCAAAAAAGAGATTGCTAAATATTTTTGCTGTCACTCTCCTTGCTTTTCACTTTCCTATATCCAGGACAAAACCTGAGAGTGAAATTCTAGATGTCAGCTGCCACCTGCTTTTCTTAAAGACATTATTTATCACCCAGGAAATAAGAGCTAACAGAAGTAAGAAAACAAATCTCCCTTCTTCCTTTATTTTTTTTATTTTTCATAGAATTATGGAATCGTTTGGGTTGGAAGGGACTTTTAAAGGTCTTCTAGTCCAATCCCTCTGCCATGAGCAGGGACATCTTCAACTAGATCATGTTGCTCTGAGCCCCATCCAACCTGACCTGGAATGTTTCCAAGGATGGCGCTTCCACCACCTCTCTGGGAAAGTTGTTCCAGTGTTTCACCACCCTCATTGTAAACAATTTCTTCCTTATATCTGGTCTGAATCCACCCTCTTTTAGTTTAAAGTCATTACCCCTTATCCCATCACAACAAGCTCTGCTAAAAAGTATGGCCTTGCTTTTCCTGTAGGTTCCTCCTTTAAGTACTGAAAGGCAATAAAGTAATAATAGTAATAGTAGTAGTGGTAGTAGTAATAATAATAATGATGATGATGATGATGAATGGGTTTGCTCTGCCTCACCATTGCCCAGCTTCCCTAACCATGATCTCAACATTAAATTTAATTTTGCTGCCACCGGTGATGAGGACAAAAAAACCTTCCTTTGTCATCCCTGGTGGTGACAATTTTAATTTTTCTCATAGTTCTGAGAAGCCTTGAATCAGGTCTGCCTTACCGTGCTGGCTTACAAACAGGAGCAAATAAGCTTCCAATTCATATTTACTGGGGCAAACACTCCTTGTGGATTCACTCGGATTCTGTCAGTCTGGTGTCAAGTCCAATAACAGAAGGATCCAGGAGATCTTTCACACAGTTCCGTCTGTGGAGGAGGCTAGAGGCTGTGCCAAACAATAGTATAGAATAATCATTGATAAAAGAGGAGAGAGAAAACAATAAATATTATACTCTTTATTTCCATGTCAATGAGGAGGAAAATGAGGGATAACATTTCCAGAGATTAAGATCCAGACCAAAATCACTGAGTACTTCTCATAAATATTGTGTTATTATTTAAGTTTGTATTTTTCACCAGTTCTTTGTGATTCAAATTTGAATACGAATATCCTTAATTTTATTTTGCTAAATTATATTTTCCTTAGATCATAGAAATAAAGTTCTGCCAAATTACTGCTGCTGTATTAATGCTTTTAAATGCATTTTGGTTTATTACCTCATTATTTCTTGATAGATTTGTTCACATTCAGATTATTCAGGATTAATATAATTGTAACACTTTTCAAAAGATTTATTAATTCTAATTCTTCAACTTCTGACAATAAAATGACTAAAAGGAAACAAGATCTTTTACTTGGAGTCCTCAGACATTTGCATTCAAACAGAAGTGAAATCCAATAAACACAAATTTAAAACTTTGGCTTCAAAACCAAAAGGACCCAAAAGCACCTTTTAACAGCTAAATTAGTTTTAGTACCTGGAACTACTTTTTTTTTTTTTTTTTTTTTTTCTCCTGAGCTCCCCCATGAGCTTTGGAGATTTTTACAGTAACAATTATATATTTTAAAATTCTCTCTTTGTTCTAACATGAAGGATCTACAGAAGTTGCAAATGAAAAACTGATTACTATCCATCTATGCAAGGAACCAGATGAGATTGATTATAATTATAGTGATTCCAAGCACAGTTTAAAGCATCAAGGAAAAAACCCTTCACTTAAACAATTATTTTAAATCTTATTTTCATTTCTCGCTGCAAATATGCTAATATAATTATGTGATTATGCACCACAGAGTTATCTAAATTCTTAGCTTTCGTATGGTCTAATGATTGAAAATGATGAACAACTTAATTATAGGCAACTGATCAATTTGTGATTTACGTCAAGTTCCATTTGAAGTTGAAATTGAAATTGCATTCTAACCCTGAAAAGAGTTTTTTCATTGATCAGAGCAGATTTAGGACCAAAAGCTTGTTTGCTAACTAACGATTGTATTCGGCATAATTAAGAAATGTGATTTCTTCTGGTTTATTTGCAATTCAAGATTTTAAAGCTACATGATCCCACCTCTCTTTCCTCATTTCATTCATTTATTTACAAATTTCTGTCTTTCCAAGTCAGTTTGACAGCTTTCACAGTTCAATTAATTAAACCAAAAAGAGGAAGACTAACAGCTGCAAAAAAGAACATTGTTGTCAACACCAAACGTAATAATTCAACAAGTTCTCCTTTTAGCTCCTTGTTGATTATCACAATGACTACCCCAGGCTTTAAAACACATTTTTTACACTTACAGAGAATTCTGGAATGTTGGAGTCTGCATTGCCTTGATTCCTACACTCAACATTGACCACAAACGTGGCTCAAACCAACTGTGACTGGAATGTTTGCAGTGCCCACAGGCAGGGGGCTGGACTAGATGATCTCTGAAGGTGCCCAGTGGTAGCCAGTGACACGACAAGAGGAAATGGGCACAAACTTGAGTAGAAGTTCCACCTAAACATGAGGAGGAAATTCTTTACTGTGAAAGTGGTAGAGCCCTGGAACAGGCTGCCCAGAGAGGTGGTGGAGTCTCATTCCAAACCCTCCTGTACAAGTTCCTGTGCAACATGCTCTAGGTAGACCCGCTCCAGCAGGGGGGTTGGACTAGATGATCTCCAGATGTTCCTTCCAACCCCATATGATTCTATGATTCCAACACCTCCAGTTTTGTGATAACAAGGAACATCCCACAACAGGATGTTTCGAAACTGGCTGAAAACCAGGCATCTGCTGGATAAAACATACAGTCAACAAGTTTGAAGAAACTGGGGGAAAGGGAAAGGTTGTGGTCCAACTCAATTGGACACCAAATTGGACTACCTCCTACCATTGTACTGGAGCATGCACAAATCAATTGAAGACCTTGTAACTTTAAAAGCGAGAGACTCTACTAAGTGATAGAGATTGTTCAGATAAAGTACTGACCAATAATTATAATTAAGGGTATGTATTTCTGTGTTTTGAACCATATAAATATTCCTAAGAGTTTTTAGACCAGAGCTTTTTGGATTTAGGGCTCCAGGAGAGATGGGGAGGAACTCTTGATCAGGAAGGGGAGCCACAGCAGGAGGAGAGTTTCAGTTTTAAACTGAAAGAGGGGAGATTGAGATGAGATCTCAGGAAGAAATTCTT